>CM051383.1:12777828-12795087 GCA_028015245.1 Cardamine occulta
GAGGACATATACCCGGAGAAGCTCCCCTTTACATTCTCCATTTAGCAGCAATGAAAATATCCAGAAGGTATTAGAATGAACGATTTCACTTCATCTTGTGCTTGTCATAACTAAGTTAATTTTCTTTTACCTTTCAGGATGGCCCTAATCACCTCCGTCTTCACAGTCCATATGAGAGCCCGCCTAAGAATGACAAGGCATTTTCAGACATGTCATTGTATGCAGTTCCTCCAAAAGGATTTTTCCCCTCAGATTTGGCAACTATTTCAATTCACTCTTTGTCATCTGGAGGCTCTGATATCCTACATGGTCACACGAAAGGTATGGGTATGGATGCTTTTAGAGTTAGTCTGTCAAGTGCTATTAGTTCTTCGAGCCATGGTTCCGGTCATGATGATGGAGACGCATTGGGAGATGTTTTCATTTGGGGGGAAGGAATAGGCGAAGGTGTTTTGGGTGGTGGAAACCATAGAGTTGGAAGTTCCTTTGAGATCAAAATGGATTCTTCATTGCCAAAAGCTTTAGAGTCTACTATGGTACTTGATGCACAGAATATTGCTTGTGGTGGACGGCATGCTGTCCTTGTGACAAAACAAGGAGAAAGTTTTTCTTGGGGAGAGGAATCTGAAGGTAGGCTTGGCCATGGTGTAGATTCCAATGTTCAACATCCAAAGCTCATTGATGCACTCAGTACCACAAATATTGAGCTTGTAGCATGCGGCGAGTACCATAGTTGTGCAGTTTCTCTATCGGGGGATTTGTATACGTGGGGTAAAGGAGATTTTGGTATTCTGGGACATGGAAATGAAGTCAGTCATTGGGTCCCAAAACGAGTAAATTTTCTGATGGAAGGGATACATGTATCATCCATTGCCTGTGGACCTTACCACACAGCTGTTGTGACTTCTGCTGGGCAGTTGTTCACTTTTGGAGATGGGACCTTTGGTGTTTTGGGCCATGGAGATAGGAAAAGTGTTTTCATACCCAGAGAGGTAGACTCCTTGAAAGGTCTTCGCACTGTCCGGGCAGCATGTGGTGTATGGCACACAGCCGCAGTTGTAGAGGTCATGGTTGGGAGCTCGAGCTCAAGTAACTGCTCCTCAGGAAAGCTATTTACATGGGGTGATGGTGACAAGGGTCGTCTTGGTCACAGTGATAAAGAACCAAAACTTGTGCCTACGTGTGTTGCAGCTCTGGTAGAACCCAATTTTTGTCAAGTTGCTTGTGGACATAGCCTAACAGTTGCACTTACAACATCAGGCCATGTCTATACTATGGGTAGTCTTGTTTATGGTCAGCTCGGAAACCCACATGCAGATGGAAAGGTTCCGGCCCGTGTCGAAGGTAAACTTCACAAGAGTTTTGTCGAAGAGATTGCTTGCGGTGCCTATCATGTTGCAGTTTTAACTTCGAGGACTGAGGTTTACACTTGGGGAAAAGGATCAAATGGTAGACTAGGCCATGGGGATGCAGATGATAGAAATTCCCCGACGTTAGTTGAGTCGCTGAAGGATAAACAGGTGAAAAGTATTGCATGTGGTTCTAACTTCACCGCAGCTGTCTGCCTTCACAAGTGGGCATCAGGGATGGACCAGTCCATGTGTTTAGGTTGCCGTCAGCCTTTTAATTTCAAGAGAAAGCGGCACAATTGCTACAACTGTGGACTTGTGTTTTGCCATTCTTGCAGTAGTAAAAAGTCCTTGAAGGCTTGTATGGCAACGAACCCGAACAAACCATTTCGAGTGTGTGACAAGTGTTTTAACAAACTGAAAAAGGCCATGGAAACTGATCCCTCATCTCATTCTTCTTTGAGTCGAAGAGAAAGTGTCAACCAGGGATCAGAAGCAATTGATAGAGACGAGAAGTTGGATTCTAGATCTGACGGACAGCTAGCTAGATTCTCATTGTTGGAGCCCATGAGGCAAATGGATACTCGATCCAAGAAAAATAAGAAATATGAATTCAATAGTAGTCGTGTCTCACCAATACCAAACGGAGGCTCTCAGCGGGGTTCACTAAACATAACCAAGTCTTTTAATCCAACTTTTGGATCATCAAAGAAGTTCTTCTCAGCGTCTGTTCCTGGTTCCCGAATTGTATCTCGGGCAACTTCACCAATATCAAGACGTCCTAGCCCACCTCGCTCAACAACACCAACTCCCATGCTCTCTGGACTAACTACACCGAAAATTGTCGTGGATGATACCAAGAGATCCAATGATAACCTAAGCCAGGAGGTGGTTATGCTAAGATCTCAAGTAAGCTGCTGTCCACGTTCTTAGTTGTGTTCCTTATTCCATAATTCTTCACACTTTTCTGTGTTACACATATAGGAAGAAAACATAGCTGGTGAGATCATGCTATTTTGTTTTCGATTGTCTAGTTGTGTTTCTGGTTCACAATCAGTTACATTCTGGATTTCACTCATTAAAGAATATATATTTTCTAGATGGACCAAGCACGTATCTTTTTGTTTATTTTTGCCTAGATGGATTAAACTGTTGGTGATATCATACTCCTCAAATTTTATAACAAAGATTCCCCCACCGATTTGGTTTATTTGGTGAAAAACATTTGTTGCAATTTGACTCCTTTGCTAACTCACTAGTAAACGATTTCACAGGTTGAAAATCTTACACGGAAGGCACAGCTTCAAGAAGTTGAACTGGAAAGAACAACCAAACAGCTAAAGGAGGCTCTGGCAAGTGCTAATGAAGAAACAGCGAGATGCAAGGCAGCAAAAGAAGTGATTAAATCACTTACCGCTCAAGTAAATTCAAAAGTTTTCCTCTCTGCTGTTCAAAAGAATGAAAGTTATGTATGCAACTTACTGATTGTTTCAATGAAACCATGCAGTTGAAAGACATGGCTGAAAGATTACCCGTTGGATCAGCTCGGACTATCAAGTCTCCTTCTCTTAATTCATTTGGATCCAGCCCTGATAACGTTGCTCCTTCTTCTAACACCTTAATCCGTCCAAACAGCCGAGAAACTGAATCTGATGGCCTAACTGTAGTCCCAATGTTTTCTAACGGGACCAGCACGCCTGTTTTCGATGGTGCAAATTACCGACAGCAAGCGAACCATGCTGCTGAAGCGATTAACAGAATCAGCACACGGTCGAAAGAAAGTGAACAACCCCGTAACGAAAATGAATGGGTAGAACAAGATGAACCTGGTGTGTACATCACCCTCACAGCCTTAGCAGGGGGCGCAAGGGATCTCAAACGCGTCCGTTTCAGGTACTACAATTCTTCTTTTATATTTTAGGCTTAGTTGGCATGTTTGGATGAAATGATCATAATCCAAGGATGATTTTTATGGCAGTCGAAAGCGGTTTAGTGAAAAACAAGCAGAAGAGTGGTGGGCAGAGAATAGAGGACGAGTTTACGAACAATACAATGTACGTATAGTCGTTGATAAATCCAGTGTTGGTGTAGGAAGTGAGGATTTGGCTCATTGAAATTCTTCTGCTTTACCCACAAATAACCGGAATTTCCTACTCAATCTATATTTTTTTCCGTCAACACGGGTTTCATAGGTTTATTGGGAGCTGTAACAAGAGAGTAGTTTCATTATAGTTTTGGGTGTTCATTTGTAAATTCTTTTGTAAATTCCATAAACATACAAATGTTTTCCTTCTTTGTCTCTATAAATGCTATTATTTGGCATTGAATCAGCAGTAATGGTTTGGAGAAAATTGTCTAGTTATAAGAAAACAACACATCTCTACACGAATGTTAGTTAAATAGAGTTTATTATCGATTGTTAGTTTTGATTCATTTGCCAATTGCCATCATGACTAAGAGTATTATTGTTCGGCTAATTACTGTTTCAACTTTTAACACCTACTACGATTAGCCGACTTAATAATTTAGTAGTTATCATGTTATTTTTTTAAGTTTACACGTTAATTGTTAATTTAATAATATGTCAACTTTCTACAGTGAAAAGTGAAAACATATCAACTTTATCATGGTCATACCATTGGAAGTACCCTTTAGTCACCTTTTTGGGTCAACCACTAATAATACCGTTTACATATATGCAATTCAACTATACTTGATTTGTTGAAGATAAATTGAAACCTTCTTATATACGAGCAACTCACCAAATTCAAACTATTAATTACCAACTAAATAGAATTAGATACACAGTTTTAGATTAAATTGAGAACACGTTCGTTGTTGCACCAACCTCTGCCTACCATTGAACGCTTGTTTCTTTTGTTGGTCGACCAATTCTGCAAAAAAGCTTAACTCATAAAGAGCATTTCATTAGACCACTTGTACATGAAGATCAATACCACGGCTTCTTCCTTCCACCCTTCTGCTATGGCTACAAACCGCCGCGAAGAAGACTCCATTCTTTTCTCAGCATCCAACTCTCCTGATGAATTCTCCTCAGCTTCTTCTTCCTTTACTTCTTCACCACTCCCAACCCCTAACCGCTACTCTTTAACCGTCACTAATCTCTCCTACACCATTCATCACACTCCAATCCTCAACTCCGTGTCACTAGCTGCTGAGTCCTCTAAAATCCTAGCTGTGGTTGGACCAAGCGGAACAGGCAAATCAACCCTTTTGAAAATCATTTCAGGAAGAGTGAACCACAAGGCACTTGATCCATCTTCCGCGATTTTGATAAACGATCGTAGAATCACTGATTACAATCAGCTACGTAGGCTATGCGGGTTTGTCCCGCAGGAAGATGATCTACTACCTCTGCTTACCGTGAAAGAGACGTTAATGTATAGCGCCAAATTCAATTTGAGAGATTCAACGGTGAAGGAAAGAGAAGAGAGAGTAGAAAGCTTGTTGAGGGATCTTGGTCTTGTTCTCGTCCAAGATAGCTTCGTTGGAGAAGGAGACGAAGAAGATCGTGGCGTTTCTGGTGGAGAGAGGAAGAGAGTCTCTATAGCCGTTGAGATGATCCGTGATCCACCTATTCTGCTTCTTGATGAACCAACCTCTGGTTTAGATAGCCGAAACTCGCTTCAGGTCGTTGAGCTTTTAGCTTCTATGGCGAAATCTAAGCAGAGAACCGTTGTCTTCTCCATCCATCAACCTAGCTATCGAATCCTTGATTACATCTCCGATTACTTGATTCTCTCCCGTGGATCAGTCATACATTTTGGGAGTCTTGAACATCTCGAGGACTCGATATCGAAACTCGGGTTTCAGATTCCAGAACAGTTGAATCCGATTGAGTTCGCCATGGAGATAGTTGAGTCCTTGAGAGCTTCGAAGCCAGACTCTGTAGCTACCGTAGAATCATTATCCATCTGGCCTGAAAACATTGAAAACGAGAGGATTATTACAAAGCAAGAAGAGTTTCGTGTCCTTGACGTCACCGAGATCTCATATCTCTGCTCTAGGTTCTGCAAAATCATCTACAGAACAAAGCAGTTATTTCTGGCGCGAACAATGCAAGCGGTTGTAGCTGGATTAGGTTTAGGCAGTGTCTACACAAGAATCAAGCGTGACGAAGAAGGTGTAGCAGAGCGGCTTGGACTCTTTGCTTTCAGCTTAAGCTTCCTCCTCTCTTCCACAGTCGAAGCTCTTCCCATTTACCTCCGTGAACGCCGTGTCCTAATGAAAGAATCATCTCGTGGATCATACCGTATCTCATCCTACATGATCGCCAACACAATCGCATTTGTACCGTTTCTCTTCGTTGTATCACTCCTCTTCTCCATCCCAGTCTACTGGATCGTTGGCTTGAACCCATCGATTCAAGCATTCTCATTCTTCGTCCTCTGTGTCTGGCTCATCATCCTCATGGCTAGTTCTCTGGTGCTCTTCCTAAGTGCGGTTTCACCTGACTTTATCTCCGGAAACTCCCTCATCTGCACTGTTCTGGGAGCTTTTTTCCTCTTCTCTGGCTACTTCATCCCAAAAGAGAAGATCCCAAAACCATGGATGTTCATGTACTATGTCTCGCTGTATCGTTACCCACTGGAGTCGATGCTTGTAAACGAGTACTGGAGCATGCGAGAGGTGTGCTTCTCGCGTGGGAACTTGGGATGCTTGATGACCGGAGAGGATGTATTAAAGGAGAGAGGACTTGATAAGGACACGAGGTGGATCAATGTCGGAATAATGCTTGCCTTCTTTGTTTTTTATCGATTCCTCTGCTGGGGGATTCTCCTCCGAAAGGCTTCCAAGTCTAATCATTAAAGTTTTCTTTCGTTGGGCAGAGAAACAAAATGCATTTACGTACTTATATATATATTATTAACAGATTCAGTCTTTTTAGACAATCATGGTCTTTTATCCAACATGTAGGAGATTATTATTATTAGCTGCAAGTACAAAAAGGAATCACTAAGAGAGAGATTGCCATCGAATTAAGTGAACTATGAATAAATTTTCAATTATATGATCGGTTTGCAAGGCACCTCACATGTATAACCATCCTCATTTCAACACCAAATCATGTAATAAAATTTGCCAACAATATAGTTTCGAAAAACGAATCCCTTTTTTATTCATTACCAAATTGCAGAGTTTTCACACACCTTATGATGTTCAACTTAAAGAGAGCAAAACAGAGAGAAGTCTGAAGCAAACATAGAACAAAGGAGAGGAAAGGAAAGCAAAGCAAGCAACATGTTCATACGCAAAATAAAACAAAAAAAAGAAAGATAAAGAGGCACAAACAGCCACCAACTGCTTCAGATATCCAGAGCAAGCCACATGATACGTTTCATTTCTTATTCATACGGTCTTAACATCTCCACCTCAAGTAGAGCAAGAGAAAGGCACTTTACTCCTATCAATTCCACACAACCATTCATTCTTGTTACCATATATCTCTTTCACCAACATGAGCTGTGTCCTGAATCTATCATCAATAAGCATTGGTGGTTTGTGTGTGAGTGACTAAACATGTGTGAACAAGAAATTGCAATAACACTAGCTTATGGACAAGGATGAACAAGGCCAAACCTGTCAGGTAGGAAGTGCCCCACAAGAAATCAAGGCCGTCAAGACTCCAACTAGAGACTTCAACAGAACAAGGCTCAGTCGAAGTTAGGTAGCAAAATACGTTTTGTAACACTCACCTGAATCATTCCCAATTACCTAGATCAACACCATAAGAATAAGAGAGTTTACAAAGTATTCAATATGGCAGAGGAGCTTTATGTTTGCTCTTACCGTGTTACTCTTCCATTCTCATCTCACACAAAGTTACGGTTTGACCAAGTGGACTGTCCTTGATATTGCTCGGGGAGTTGAGCTGATTGATGGTTTTCGTCGACAGAGTTATCTTTCTGAGGGTTCCAGAAATACGGAGAATCTGCTTGGACCTGTGATGCTGGAGCTTGTTTTCCAGGGAATGGAAAGTTGACAGCCCCGTTCAGCCCATTGCTGGTACCCATGTATTCTGGTTTCCCAGAAGAGGCGTAATTCAAAGAACTGTTGTTGAGCCCAGTGCCTCGAGAAGATTGAGCTTGGTATCCATCCAACCAGCTGTAGTCATCAGCCAGTACATTATTGCTAGACAAATCTGAACCAGGTGCTGGCTCCTTTTGCAGCTTAGAGGGGATAGAGTTAAACCCAGGCGGAGGGCCAAGATGTCTAAAGGGTCTACTGATTGGATTTTTTCTTTGGACGCCCAGGCCATCAGCAATAACTCCAGAAGATGAAATAGCATCAAGTTTGGGTGGCAACACAGCTTCCAGTGTTCGTGACTGAGAATAAGGCATACCACCCATACCATTGACATTGTAAGACTGGTGGACCGGTAATGAGTGTGCAGGGTAATAGGAAACTCCATGATTTCCTTGCATCTCATTCCTCCTCACATGACCATTACCCATCTGAGCAAAACCAGATAGGCTACTAGCAAGGGAAGCAGCTTCTTCTGGTGACCACTTGCTACCACCACCAAGGGAAGCAGATTGTGACTGGGCCGGTGAAACATGTGAAACCTGTGCTTGAGTATGTTGAAAGTGCACAACTCGTGATGGCAGTGGTTGAAGTTGTGCGACCTGTGATTGCATTGGCTGAAGTCGTGCAGCAGCTAGTGATTGGGCTGGCTGAGGATGCACTGCCTGTGTCTGAACTTGTTGCAAATGCGCAGTCTGAGACTGGGTTGATGGCTGAAGAAGTCCCAGAAGATTAGAACCAACAGATGCAGGCACTTGAATACTTGCACTAGCTCTAGCTTGTAGAAGTTGATTTTCATGAAAAGCTGCATCAGAACCACTCAAAGCTTTTAAGTCCCCAATAATAGCAACTTGATCAGGTTTCCTGAAGCCTCCACTAGGAACATATATTTGGTCAGAAGCCTCTTTCCTCTTTTCAGTAACTAGAGGCTTGAAAACAATTACTTCATCATCATCCTCCTCATCTAAATAAATCTGCTGATCTTGCTGCATCCTTGGTGACTTGAGATTCATGATTACTTCTTGGTTGTCTTGCAAAGCATTAAGGTCTTTAGGTGGGCTTGAATGAGAATCCAGGAATTCATCTGATGGTTTTACACCAACAAGAAACTTCTTTTTCTTTGAATCAAAATACACATGCTTCTGATCAACTTTGATTACGCTGGTCAAGGCTTTCCCTGCTGCTAGGATCCTCTTTATACGAGCCTTCTTTTCCTTGGGACCTTCAGTTCCAAAGGAATGTTTCCTTGAGAAGTCAAGAATAGTCTGAGCTGGAAGCAGTGGCAAGAATCCTCTTAGTTCATAGTCCTCCCATAGTGCAAGTCGGTTTTCAGTTTCTCTTTCGTCATACAAGCTCATGTTTGAGAAGCAAGTCTCGTCTTCAACATCATCAATAAATATAGGCCCAAGTGACAAGATTTGATTCAAGAAGGTAACACACTGGTTCCAAAAGCTATTTCTTGCAGCAGTCTGTCTAAGATCCTGACCACTTCCCACTGCAATAGCAGGACAACAGGCTAACCATTCAACAAAAACTAAGACACCAGGCAAGAAGTAACTCGATGAAAGATCATGCAGTTGCCCACAGTGCTCTATTACGTGTCCAAGTAACTCAAAACTAGCTGTTAAGGAGTTTCTGGCAGGCTCAACATGCTGTACGATTTCTGCATATGACTGACCTTCTGTCTCTTTCTTTGAGTTATGGACGCTGAAGATAAGAATTGTCACTAGTCTAACAACAAAAAGTGCGCTCTCACTGGTGCCTAAGCCCAAACTCAGCTCTTCCACTGAGCCTGAAGAAATCACCTCTCGTAAACTGCTACTAGTGGAGGCAAGAACATCTAAGAACGTCTCCAGGCTGAAAAAGACAAGTGACAAATATTATATACCTGGGAGCCAGTAACAGAATCTATAACAAAATAATTTCAGAAAAAGTACCTTGTTCGGGTAAAAAGAATCCCGTTGAGACGAACAAATCTAATGCAGAACGCTTTGAGCATTTCATTTGCACTTGTTACTTTATCCTTCTCAGAACCAACTACCAAGTTCACATCTTTCGATGAAATACCTTCACCTTTACCTCTTCCTTTACCTCTTCCTTTGCCAGTCAACTTCTTAGATGAGTCATTGGAAGTCACAATCAATTGGGCATAACTCTGACGATTCTGCTCAACCATACAAAGAGAGAAAGATACATTATACTTGGATACTAAGAAAGTCAAATAATAATCACTCTTACGCCAAGCCACTAATAACAAAACAAAACTTGTTAGTTAACCTTTTCAAAAGCCACAATCAAGTTGTCACGGGCAGTTGGGAAAGGACTCTCCACAGCCAAACTCCGGAAATAACGATATGTTAATGCAAACTCATCCCCCGAATAAGAAGCAATTATAGCAAGCTGAGACATTAAGTTAATCTAATTAGACAAAACTGTATTACATAGTTGTACCTAACTAAAAGAATAACATGCGAAAGAAGGAAAAAAAAGTGAATAACCTGATGATGTGGGTTTCCACTGGCTGGCAATAGAGAAGCTGCTTGCAAATAGTAACTTGAAGCGGCAGCATACTCTCTGTTCTTGGAATCCCCCTCCCCGTACAATCCTTTATAACGAGCCAGATCACCAAGGTATATCAAGCAACGATGACAAGATACCAAGCCTTTTCTAACTTCTGTTAACTTCTTTCCATCCTTATCAGCCAAATTTTGACTCTCTTGATCTTCAGAAAAATAACCCAAGGGAAGACCATACTTTGATCTGATTTTTAAGATCAAATCATGGTAAAACCCAGATGCTTCTGAGAGGAACGTTCTGAACTGCAGCTTGATTTTTGCAGTTCGGTCGGGTCTAGAAGGACCCTTTACATTTTGAGCCGCACTCGAGGTACTAGAAGCCAACACAGAACTGATCTGTGATCTAAATTCTTCAATCCGCATGTAATGCAGCTGCCACAAAGTGAATTCAATGTTGTGCTGCTCAGAAAAGGCATGATCTTCAAGAAGAATTGCTTCAAAATTCTCGCGAATTTGAAGCCACAGATTTGGGTCAGCCGGAACTCGAGCCTGAGCAGCCTTCCGACGCTTGTTTTCTAACTCAACAGTCTGTAGAGCAATGCATCTATTGTCACTAAAACGTAGAGCCACTTTAAAAAGGAAACATAGGGCTCAAGGGAGAAGACAAAACAGCATTATATAACACCAGAAAAATAAACTAAGAAGACCCTAAGACGCACACTAAATTACTTCAAAACCAAGGATGAGCCAAATTCAGATAGCAATTTGAGTAAAGAGAGAACAAACCTTATCAAATATGGATTTAGCTCGCTCCCTTGGAGCAGAAGGGGTAGGTTTATCCATCTGCAAAATCACCATCCATCAAAATTTTCAAGGTCTGCAATAAGAAAAGGCAGAAATCCCATAATTTGAAACTTAAGAAACGATTGTTGCAGTGATCAAGGGGATATATTATTGACAAAGAAACATTCCGATTCATAAAGTAAGAATCTCCCAAAATATTAAGAAAAGAATCACAAAGACCCTCTTGAATCATAAACTATTATCCCCAAAACCAGAAGCAAAATCAGTATCAAATATGAAAGCGAAAAAACCCTCTTCCCAAAGATTTTTATCAACAAAACAACTAGACGATAAGAAGAAAACAACCAGAAGCAGGAAGAAATCGACTAACCGGAATCAACAGATCTGATCGGAGAGATGAGAGAGAAATTAGGGTTTTTTTTCTTTTCTTGAGAGGAAAAAAAAATGGAGAGACGGTGAAGGTCGACTTTTTTTTTTGGGTTATATATATATATAAAGAGGGAGAGAATTAGTGAATAAGGAAAATTATATTATGTTAAAAAACAAAAATGGGGAATATTGTAAAACTATTAATATAATATAAGATTGAGATATATGTTGATCTCTATATAATTATTTTAGTAATGTTAAAAACAAATAACTTTACTACTTGTAATATTACAATAAATGTTATTGTACAATATTTTTATTTTTAAATAATATTAATGATCATAATAATTTTTTATTTAGTTAATTAATTTTCTAATAAATAACACAACAAACTCAGTACATAGATAATTTTAATTTTAATTTTTAATATTTTAAAAATTAAATCTGTTTATTTTTATTTAATATTTCCTAAATAAATATAAATTTTTAATTAGAGTATTTAAATAATATAATATTTAATATTTTAAAATAAAGTCGTTAAGGATACAATAATAAAATTAATTATAGTATTGTGATTATTGTTGTATCTTTAATGAATTTATTTAAAAATTATTTGTAAAAAATATTTTAACAATAATTACTTTCCACAAAAAAAATTCATTTTACCTTTCTTATTAATTATGGGCGAAAATTAAACTTAATTTTTTACCATCCAACTTTAAATCATCTGGATCTTCAAATATTTTAATTTTTACAATTGGTCAGTACGGGTCAAAACAGATCATAGCAGTTAAAGCAGATCAAGACGGATCATGACAGATCTCAGATCGAATTTATAATTATTGATAATAATTGATATATTAAAGTAAATTAAACAGTTATAAATTTTTTGAATGATGTAAAAATATATATATATATATATATATAACACCACTTAACTTTTACAACGAAATTACATTATAATCTAACTTATTAAATAATTTTTTCAACAAATATAACAACACACATAATTATATTTTAATTTGAATTAACACAACACAATCCATATATAATAATAATAAATAAAATGAATAAGATAATAAATACATAAAATAAATCTAATTTAAAACACTAATACAATAATTTATGATAATATAAACTAACAAATTATGAAGTAAATATTTTTTTGTCCTGCACAGCATGAATTACTATCTAGTATATGTGTATATAATAATATATTATTTGTATGTGATAGTGAGAGTGAAGAGACGTGTATAAAGAGAAATGGAAGACTAAAACTTTTATTTACTCAAATCGTAAGTCATGAGTTACATAAGTAATATATTTATACCGACATAATTCGGTTAAACTAAGTCTGTAAAATATAAAATATTATAATATTAAAATATTATTTAATGGATAATTATCCATTATTTTTAACACTCTCCATTGATTATCCATCGTCAATAACATATTACGTATTATATCGTTAAAAACTTTATCATAAAAAAATCCAATGAGATAAAAATCATAATAAAAGAAAAAGAATATACTGACGTAATCTCCCCCTGAAATAATGGATAAAAATTTTTCTTCATAAATCATGTAAGTGACACATCCCGATGCTTCGAACATGTTTTCTGAACGTGGTAGAGGGAAGCTCTTTCATGAATATATCAGCTGCATTGTGGGTTGAACGAGTATATTGGATATCAACTTCTTGATTCTTTTCGAGTTTTCGTATGTAGGAGAAAAATCTTGGAGGAATATGTTTCGTTCTGTCCCTTTTGATATAACATTCTTCGAGTTGGGCGACACATGTAGCATTATATTCGAACAATTTTGTTGGCTCTTTGTCAGCGACTACTCCGCTTGACTGTTGTATATGATTAGTCATGGATCTGAGCCAAACACATACTCTTCATGCCTCATGAAGCACAATGGTCTCTGCATAATTTGATCAAGTACCGACCAAGTCTGCTTTTAGAAACGCCAAGAGATTGCAGTACCTGCAATTGTGAAAACATATCATGTTTGCGATCGGGCTTTATATGGATCTGGTAAATAACATGCATTTGCAAAACCAGGTAAAACAAAAGTAGAGTTTCTAGAGTAAAACAATCTCAAGTCAAATATTCTCTGAAGTTAACAAAAAATATGTTTTATTCTTGCAAGTAAATTTATAGCAAATGCTATATCTGGTCGGATACAATTTGCAAGATACATAAGCCCACCAATAGCGCTCATATAAGGTAATTCAGGACTTAATACTTCTTTGTATCCTCACATGGTCGAAATAGATTTTTATCAACATTAAGCGACCTATTGACCATTGGAGTACTCAAAAGAGTAGCTTTATCCATATAAAACCGTTTTAAGATCTTTTTCGTATAATTTGATTGATTTATGAAAATTCTATCTCGATGATGCCCGATCTAAAGCTCAAGACAAAATTTTGTCTCTCCAAGATCTTTCATTTTTAACTCTTCTTTCATATGAGTTCTTGCATCATCGATATCTTTTTGAGTTTCAATTATGTTCATGTCATCCACATATACAGCAATTATCACAAATCCAAATAAGGATTTCTTAATAAACACACAAGGGCATATCGCATTGTTGTTATATTTTCTACTCAACAAATATTCAATTAAGCGATTATACCACATGCGTCCGGATTGTTTTAATCCGTAAAGAGATAGCTGTAATTTTAACGAACATATTTCTTTAACTTTTGGGCTTAATGCTTCAGGCATTCTCAATCCTTTTCTTATTTTTATATATATCTCATTATCAAGTGATCCATATAGATATGCAGTCACAACATCGATTAGATGCATTTTCTTATTTTTGGATGCCGCTAAGCTCATCAAAAATCTGAAAATAATTGCATCTATAACCAAGGAATATGTTTCTTCATAATCAATTTCCGGTCTTTGAGAAAATCCTTGGACAACAAATCGGGCTTTATATCTTGTTACCTCATTTTTCTTATTTCTTTTCCGAACAAAAACTCATTTATATCCAACGGATATACATGTTTGGGCATAGTGATTATAGGTCCAAAAACCTTTCTTTTATTAAGTATGTTCAACTCAACTTTCATGGCCATTTTTCATTTCTCCCAATCAGATCTTTTCTGGCATTCCAATATGGACGTTGGATCTGGATCATCACATTCATAATCAAGTTCCTTGGATACAAAGAATAAGAAAATTTCATCATCATCTTCTATCCTATTTCTAACCCATACTTTTCCATTTTGGGCATAGCTGATGTAAATCTCATATTTTTCTAAATCAGTTTCGTCTTCAAGACTTTTATTTTCATCTTCATGACTTTTCTCTGTATCTGGTTCTTTTAGACCAGTCTCATTCTTTTTTTCCAATTTTTTTTTCTTTCGGGGATTTTTTCTTTTGATCTCACTGACCTCCCCCTTTTCAATTGAACTTTGGGTTCATTTACTATTTTTCTATCAGTTTATTTTTCTTGAATATTAATTTTTGATGGAACATTTGCAGCGGATATTTATGATTTAGTCACCCTTTTTGTATCAGTAAACGCATCTGGTAATTGATTTGCTATATTCTGTAAATGTACAACTTTTGAACATTCAGTTCACGTTGTTTAGTAGGAAGATCAAGGTAAAACAACGATGATGTACACCATGTAACATATTTTGGAACTTCCTTAATTTCTTCCCCTAATGCTGGGAATTCATCTTCATCAAAATGGTAATCGGTATCGCGGTTCAAGATACCAAATTATATTTAGTGATGTATATCCAATATATATTCTCAATCTGCTCTATGGTTCTATTTTTGTTTTTTGTGGTGGAGATATAGAGACATAAACCGCATACCAAATAACTTGGAGATGGAATATATCTGGTTCCTGGCCAGATGATAATTGTTTTGGGAAGTACTTATGATATAAACTTGGCCGTATTTGAACTAGTGCAGCAGCATGCAAAATTGTATGGCCCATACTGAAATTGGGAGCTTTGTTCTCAATATTAATGATCTACCAATAAGTTGTAACCGTTTAATCAAAGACTCGGCCAAGCCATTTTGTGTTTGAACATGCGGGAACAGATGTTCAACATCAATTCCTAATGACATACAGTAGTCATTGAAGGGTAGTGAAGTGAATTCACCAGTGTTACCAAGTCTCACTTACTTTATTGTATAATTAGAGAATTGTGCTTTCAACCTGATTATTTGTGCAATGAATCTTACGAAAGCCATATTTCGTGTAATCAACAGACATACATGTGACCATTTGTTGGATGCGTCAATCAATACCATAAGATATCAAAATGGCATGCATTTTGGGTGAATAGGCCCACATATATCACAATGTATTCTTTCTATGAGTAATGGCCGAGTTATTAGTTTTTCTTGAGAACAAGCATTACATGAAAATTCTCTCTATTGAAAAATCTTCTGGTTTTTCAACGGATGGTCATTTGAATTTTCTACAATTTTTCTCATCATGACTTAACCAGTATGCCCTAAACGTTCATACCAGATTTTGAATGTACTTCAAAACTTCGAGTTTACAGTAACATAAGATTCAATCATATTTCTCTTTGTGAAATATATTTCGGAGGATAGAGCTGCTTGCTCTTTTAATATTCGTTTTCTCTCCGAAATAACTGATGTAATGCAAAGATATTTAATGTCATTCTTATTCATAATTTCTATGTGATATCCATTTTTGCGGATTAATTTAAAACTTAACAAATTTTCTGTAAGATTTAGGAGAATATAATGCATCATTTTGTTTGCTTTGGCATTGAAAAACTGACTCTTCTGGAGCACGTAATAATTTTTGCTTTACCAGATATAGTATTCACGCTTCATGCACAATCTTTTATTTTAAGGGAGGAGAAATACTTTTTATCCTTAATTATTATGTATGTTGTAGCACTGTCTGCCAGACGTATGTCTTCATCCCCGATGTCAAAAACTGACATTTTCTGAATTTATGAATATTCATAAAAAATGTATTAATATAACAAAGCAAAAGTTTATATTTCAATAAAACTATCTTACTGCAAGCAAAATAAAAAACACAAATAAAATATTAGAAGTTTTATTTTATTTTATTTTCTTCTAGAGGAAGATTAACAAACATCATGTCATACTCTCTTTTTCAGGAAGATCTTAGTCATTTGGTTCTCGTTGATGGCTTCAGGATCAACTACCAAATCTGCAATATCGAGATAGGTATCATCATTTAAACCATAGAAAAAAGGTTCAGATTTGCCATGAATGAAGTTGGTTTCATTTGCTTTTTTTTTTTTAACTTTTTGTGATTCTTGATACAGATCGACCAAATGTTTAGGCGTACGACAAGTACAAGACTAGTGTCCTTTCATGCTGCATCTGTATCAAGCATTTTCATGCTGCTTATTAATCACACGACCAACTTTGTTCCCCTTGAAATTTTTATTATTTCTTTGAGTGTTGAAATCATTAGGACATAACCTTTTTTCTTGTCCACGTCCACGTCCACGTCCATATCCTCCTCGTCTATGGCCACGATCATAACCTCGACCGCGCCCTCATCCATAATTATAATTGGATGACACAAAATTCGCTTATGTGAATGAAGTTGACCCAGTAGGACGAGTTTGATGGTTTAACGTCACAAATTCAGCATTTTGTTCAGCCACCAAGAGAATTTGCATCAACTCTGAATACTTCTGGTACCCATTCGTCTGGTATTGTTGCTGTAGGATTACGTTTCTATGATGAAAAGTTTGGAGAGTTTTCTCGATCATATCATAATCGTTTATCTTCTCTCCACATAGAATTATCTTGGAAGTAATTCCAAACAAAACGGACTTATATTCACTAATACTTTTGTAATCCTGGAACCGGAGATTCAACCACTCATGTTTAGCCTTTGGTAAGATCACATATTTCCGGTGATCGAACCTATCTTTTAGTGATTGCCAAAGATCTGCAGTATCTTTTTGTCATTTATTCATCTTTTAAACCACCATGGATATGGTGGGTTAAAAATATCATAGCGTTAACCTTTTTCTTTTCAGAAGTTGACTTTAATTTATCGATCATATCAAAGAGGTTTCTTCCTTTTAAATGTATCCTTACTACAACTGCCCACCTCATATAATTATTCTCAGATATATCAAGGGCAGCGATCTCGAGTTTTGATAAATTTGACAA
>CM051383.1:12795187-12927928 GCA_028015245.1 Cardamine occulta
GATAATTGTATAACAATTTATTAAGCATAAATTTAATTAAAATTTAACTTAGAAATCAAATTCGAGTGGCATGATAAAAATTTAAAATTTGTAAGCATAATAAAAACACAAATTAAAATAACATGATAATAGAACAATAATTTAAAGCGTATGATTTGTCTTCCGGACAAAATTTATCATGTAGTTCTTTCAAAACTTTTTATATATGTCTTTTGGACATATAGTTCTTCTGGAACTTTTTCAATAAATATCTTATAGACATTTAATTATAGATAAGAGTTTGATCTGAGGTGACATAATCTACCATATGATCATAAGCCGTTTGAGGTGACAAATCCTACTATATGATCTAAGGTGATATACTATACCATATGATCATCATCGTAAAAATCATAGTCTCTAATAACGATCTGTTCGGAGAAGGCAGCGCCTATCATTCCGAAATAACATATAAATGGAAAGGAATAATCTATATTTTTATTAATATAAAATAAATAAAACATAAATTAAATCTTACTTTTTTGGTAGTAGAGAAAATCGTGCTGATAACGTATTGTAAAACTATTAATACGATATAAAGTGAGATATGTATTTATATATGTGTATATAATAATATATTCTGTATGTGACAGTGAGAGTGAAGAGATGTGTACAAAAAGAGATGGAAGATAAACTTTTATTCACTCAAATCGTAAGTCATGAGTTACATAAATCACATATTTATACCAACGTAAGTCGCTTAAATCAAGTCGGTAAAATATAAAATATTATAATTTTAAAATATTATTTAATGGATAATCATCCATTAATTTTAACAGGGAAGGATTTGTCAAATTATTTTCTTTCTGGATGTTTTTGCTTGTCAAGCGGAATGTTTCTTTCTTCCATGTTCAACAACATTGTTCTTAGTCTATTCTTTTCTCATATATTTCACAAGTTTTTGTTCTTTAAACATCAAATATTTCTCAACATTTATTAGTTTTTCTTCCATCCTCAAAAGCTTATGTTGCTTAGCTTTTGATTTTCATTTTATTTTATTACGTCTTTCCTACGTAATATAAATTTTCCGCGTATTTTTAAATTTTCTGCGAATTTTAAATCTAAATATAATACTTTTATTATAAAAAACAAAATTTTAACGTAAAAAGAAAAATATTCGTGCGGGATTTTTTAAATATATATTTTATGTTTATAGGTATTTTCATTAGAGTTTAATATTATATTATAAAGTTTCTGTCGATTAATCTACATTAAAAAAAAACAAAGATTACTTTAGGTTTTAATTTGTTTAATGTTGTACCAAACTGTGTTGCTTCGACGTTGTCGGATCTCGTGGGACTGTGGTTTCATGGAAGATTTGTGTCTGAGTTTTGTTATTAATAAATTGTGGGAGACATTGTCTCCCCATCTACTACCAAAAAAAAAAAGATTACTTATGTTTTAATATATTTGAAAAATACTATATTATTTATTTATTTATTTTAGAGTTAAATAATATGTGTTAAATAATGTAATCAACAGTAAATAAAATAAATTTTTAATTTTTATCCGAAAATATCAACAAAATTTCTCTTATACAGATGAAAAAACTACTGTTATAAATTTATAAGTATAAAAATAAATTATGTTCTAATTAACTAGCTATAACAAGTTAAAGTCTCATATAATTAAATGTGAATTTCATCAATTATTATGATCATGCTTTTATGACCATAAAATCATAAATTAACAATTGAAAAAATAACATGTGTCTTTTAATTATAAACATAAAATCCTAAATTAATAATTAAACATAAATTCATTAAACAGATACTTGAAAAAGCATGGAAAAATAAGCTTTCATAATTCAATTATAATTAAAATCAAACCAATTGAACATAAACTCATAGATCAATTTCATTAATTATTATGCTCATGATTTAAATGATAATTGAATTTATGTTGATAATTAATAATTGGACAAATGTCAAATTTTTACATTTTGAGTTGAGATGTCAAACAATGACGAAGAGTTATTCAATTTCCATACAACCAACCAACCTACTCATGAGATAGTTAAACAATGGAGAAGAATATTTCATACAGCCAATCAACCTATTCAACGTTCTAGTTTATACATTCGAACCAATATACAAAAATAGATATTGTTGATCTCAACTTTTGTATATTCAGGCTTAATGTAACTGATTGGTCAGTATATTATCATATAACTAATACATTATTGAATACAAATGAAAATTAAGAGACTTTCAGTTAATTGACTGGTCAGAGCACAAAGAGTGTAACATAACCAGATGGCTTTAGAGTTAACACTTTGAGTTATGAACATAACCAATCTCACATAAAAAAAAATGTATTACAAAATACCTATATATACACACAAAGATTGTGGCTCGAAAGAATGAGGTCATTATTGTCTTAGAAGAAAATGCGTAGAACAGATGCTAACATCATTAATCAATCACCAAAAGGATATACAGAGCAAACAGAGCTTTTTCTTTTTTTTTTCATGTTGTTAGTTCCAAGGTGGAGACGATGGCCGGTGTATGAAATCTTGAGAAGAAGAGCCGCCATAGTTAAGGTCAAGGTTCTGGAGCTGCTCCATGAGCTGCGAACGTCTTTCCTTGAAGAAATCAAGACGTGTTGTTAACTCTACCAAAGCTGCTGATGCAGCAGCTGACGGATGATTAAGCCTTGGGTATTCTGCTATCTGCAAAACCGTTATTTTCAAGCATGTTATTGTACAATGTCGTCACTTAAGATTTGCTAGGCAGAGAAGAAAACATGCATGTCTCATAAGAATACCTGAGTTTCTATCCTACCAACCATGTTCGTTTTGAAGTTTATAGGAAAACCTTAGTGAAGGGAAAGATAATAATAATAAGCAAAAGATCTTACATCTAATGCTCTTGAAGTTGACGGAGCAGATGGAGAATCTATGGCTGGGAACTTGTCCATAGACATCTTTACAGACTCTTCACTGATTTTAGAGTCACATTCTGGTATATGCTTACGAGATGGTTGCCTGCTATTGCCAACACTAAAAGATCCTGCTCCTTTACTATTTCTCCACTCCGCTCCCAGAAAATTCTCCTGCAGGTCAAACAGTAAATTCTATTGGTTTAATCAAAACTATGAATATGAAAGATGACAGTCGATGACAGAAACATCAGTAAAAAGTACCTCGTGTCTTTGTTTTCTTTCATGATTTACAAAGGCAAGAGTAGAATCAAAATCTTGCTGAAGAAACCTTCTGCATAAATGCATAAATTGGTATTAGAACAGAAACATAGATGTGTACCAATCATATTACAGTACATACAAGATGTATGATGTGCAAGAGTTACTTCTAACATAATCTTCCCAGTAATACTGAGTTGAGGATTTATAGTGTATAAGTTGATCTGAGATGTGTTAAACATCTTCACTAAGCTCAAGAAACAAGCCACTGCTGATGAAAGGGAATTCAATCATAAAAGCTTTACAGTACTACGGATAAGCCATCACAAAAGATAACATGGATTATGACCTCCTCAGTGTCAGGAAAGTACAAGGGTAGTGATACAACTCACTTTTGAGGATTGTGATTCTGGAGATACTGATGATTATCACGCGCATCTGAGAAGGAACCAAAGTTTGTCTGACGTTGCTGGTTAAGCTGATGGTGAAGTTCTGCAACTTTCTGCTTCAGCCTGGCCACATCAGCCTCAGCAAGAGCAATTTCCTCGAGCTCAGCCCTTGTCTTCAAATATATTTGGATCGTAAGTATTTAGCAAAACCTAATCGTTAAAAAAAAAAAGATACCATTTCCCTAAAATGTATACTTACTTTCGAATCCACACCATGTGAGCTGAATTGTCCAGATGACATGCTTAAACCAACCTCCAATGCTGCTCGGAGATCTCTTTCGGCTTGCAGCTGCTCTTGTAATCTTGACACCTATATAAGTCGTCCCCATAAAACCAGAAGATAATTCCTTTAACATTAGACCTAATTATAGAGAGAAGAGATTCATATACACTAATAGTTTGAAAGAGAAATTGTATACATCTTGTTCAAGCGACAAACGACGTTCATGCAGTGCTTGCTTCCTTCTCTCCAAGCTAGCCTGTAATACCGCATTACCTCTGGCCTATAACAAAATGGTGAAAAGTGTTATTGACTTTATGAAGTCAAAAAATAATATGTTCAGCAGCAGATGATTACCTCCTTAGCGATTCGTTGTCGCAGTTCATTTTTCGTGGTCTCGAGTCTCTGTATAGCAAGCCTACAAACAATTGATGGATCAATTAGTCGTAGGAAAACACCAACCAGTGTAACCTCAAATGTCAATTTATCAAGCCTATACCAAAGAGATGAAGTAGTAGACTACAATATCGCATTAGATCAACAACATAGAAAGAATATGTATTAAATATAATTTTGGATATGTGAATCTCATATATTCCCTACTTCCTTCGAACAATGTAGTCTTCAGTAAGTTGCTGAGACATCAGCCATGTCACTATGTCCACTTAAGTAAAATAATTCTTAGATAAAGTACAGCGTGAAAATGAATCTTGCAAGTATTTCAACTAAAGGAAACATTCAAAATTGAAAACATATGGATAGATTACAGAGTCATTATGTTAATTCTGCTAAGAAAATCAAGAAGTGGTGTATAAATACACAAGCTTCTAAAAACAATCTATTTGTGTATATATATATATATATATATGGAGAAAACACCCAAGAGTGAAAGCCTTACTCGTCTTCTCCTGAAGAATCAAATGATCCATCTGTGGATATCTTTCTGGCCTGTGAGAAACAAACAGCAAAGAAAATGTTAACTGATATTATTCCACCAGACGTTGGTTCATTATCTCTATATGATTCAGCTAAGGGGTGACACTAACAACAAATTGGAGGAAAAGAGTTTTGTATCATGCATCCAATTATAGTTGACCTAATGTGTCAAATCTACCACATGTACAGAATCAGAACTAATTGACTGAGATAAGCAAGCACATACACTGCCTCGGCCCCAGAATGTTGCGCGCTTTGCATGAACAGAGGAGGGTGTGCCCTTATTCACGGGTTTCTCACCTGATGATTCAAGACCAGGGGTAGCCAAAGTATTTCCATGACTGAGTACATTTAGAACCTTCCCTGGTGACTGATAAGACTCGCCAACATGTACGAGACATGAGTTTTCTCCATATTTTGTTGGATCATCACGTATCTGCTCTCCAGCTTGTTGATCCGTGGAGTTGACAAAAGGATTTCTCACAAGATTATCTGTCCGTACGTTTGAATTACATCTTGGACCACTTCTGTCTCTTGGTGATTCAATATCAGAGTCATCGGCAACAAAACCCTACAAAGAATGTATTCAGCAAGCATAAAATAATTATTTTTTCTGATTCACTAGAAAAGAGCACAGGAATAAGATACATATATAATAGTTGAAAGCTAAAAACCATATTCTATATTCATAAACCATACTTCCTAAGTTTAAAGGCAATTCTGTATATCACTCAAATAAATATTGTGCAAATAAATATTTCATGTAGACTTGCCATGAAGCGTGAGTAAATTAAGGAAGAGAGACTGGCCAAAGGAGAAATAACCTTGTATTCATAAAGATCTGTGCAACCACTGCTCTCACTCATTTTCCCACTCAATGCACGCTCATTATCATCATCTGTCACTGGTTCAACTTCATTCTCTCCATTCTGATATCCATTTTTCAGGTTGTTGTCATCATCACTCGAATCATCAGGCCCACTATTTCCAATATGTGATTCGGTTGAAATGGAGCATCTTTGAATATTTTCTTCCTGAAATTGCAGATAAGCATATAAGACATACAACATTGATTAAAGTTGAATGAAACTATTTGAGTGCGTCTTACATCGAAAATACTTCCATAATCCTCGAGGAGAACTGTAATGATGGCTTGAGCATTATTGGCAGCATTAGCAGCAGCAAGAAGCTGAGCCGAATTGTCTTCACCGCTATCAAACTCATTCTCTAGATCACATTCACCAGCCAGTAGAGGACGTAGAAGAAGGGGAGCCATGCAAGCAGCTACAGCAGATGGGTTCATTCGATTTTCGTGGGAATGAGACGAGATAGTATGCATCATTTTCAGAATCCTGAGGGTAAAAAGCAAATTTGTAAGGGTTTAAGAAAACCTCTTATAAATGATTCTCAAGCACTCTTTACTCATACAAGCCACAGGGAATTCAACTGGCCGATAGACTCAGACTTGGCAGGAAACAAGTAATCTTAACTTTAACATCAAATATATCTTATACACTGTTAGCATAGTGAAATCGGCTACTAGTTCAAAACTACCCGGAAGCAAGATCTGGAAACTTACCGCTGTAGTAGACGTCTATTAGGTTCAGGAAATGTTTCCGCTATAGCAGAGCGCAATGAACTAATGCGAGCCTCCTTAGACTCGATTCCTGATCCAGAAAACCAATTAAAAGGACATCAACTTCACAGAAGTTCAGTCAGATCTCCAGAAATTCTTTAACAGGAGACCCATGCAAATAAATATATATATATACACACACACAAACACACACAAATTTGCATATTTTTAAGTATGAATTTATCAGAAGGAAGGAGAAGAGCGTAACGGAACTTACTGTAAGCTTCCAGCAGGGCAGTACAACAAGATGCTGAAACAGGAGAAGAAGGTAACTCCCTCAATACATGCTGCAAGTGAAATGAAATTGCCTTAGCATTGTAACAATGCACAAACTAACAGAATAAGAAGTTGAGAAGAAAATACCTTAATGCAGTCTCCAACAACATGTGGATCTTCATCAAAAGTGAACTCCGTTTTGCCTAGGTATTATTTAGAGTGGAAGAAGGAAAAAAATGTAAACTGTGTATTGGAGGGAGCACAAACCTTAAATACTAAGGAAGTCTAAGAAAATATAATATATTAGCATGTGCTTAAACTTAATCCAGAGAGAAATCAGTTAGCAGATTATAGGTACCCTGCTCATATTCTTGAACTCTACGTTCCACCTCCTCCACGTCAGCAGATTGTCTTAATATTCCTTCGATTTTAGTTCCTGAGAAGACAAAAGAGAAACACAATTAGAAGAAAATAAATACAGCAGGTTTCAACCATTGTAAGAAATTGTACAACAGATCGAATGAGATAACAAAATCAAGGAAGTGACTGGGACCTTCACTGAAATTGATACTTTCCACGAGTTAAGTACATTGACAAAACCATGAACACATTTTGATCTAAAAAGTGCATACCCTAGCAAAATCATTTAGGGGAGACCAGGCAATCAAGAAATCTTGGTGATAGCTATTGATATTTTCTCAAGAACTTACCATACTTCTCAATAAACTGAAGAGCTTTCTCAAGGAATGATGGGCTTCCATCAATATCTTCAAGAGCAAGTAAGATTGGTCTTCCAACAACCAAGGATTTTAATGGACGCTTATCCCGCCCTACAAATCATGGGAAATAAAGTTAGAATGACGCATAGATGATGGAAAGTAAACTATTAAGGAAAAAATATGCATAAGCAATATAAAGGCATAAATATGTATAGATGTAAGACGCTTAGGCCAAAGCTGTAACATGGACTAGGACAAACATTGATGAAAGGAACCTTCAATAGCCTCGTTAGTTTCAGCACGGAATATTCCATTTTGACCCATGATGAGTGCTGCATTAGGGGCGTGTGCAAGAGCCTGCTCAAGGGCAGTTTTCCACTCGTACAAATCTTCATATGTCTCAGCCTGCATCATCCAAGTTGGTTACAAAAAGAGAAATTAGCAGAAGTACAAAAGACCATCTTAAAGGACTATATAGAGTAGACATCTAGAGAGTAGGTATTAAAATTTGCTGCTGACGTTGAAGCACCTTAAGCGTGAAAGCTCTCCCATCACGCCCATCCGGAAATAATACCGTCAACAATTTTTTATCCTCTCTCACCACAACACTGAAAACAAAAAATCAATGTAAGTTGAGTTCCATGAAATTTTCTAATCAACTAGTGATATCCTGCATACCTTCCAGAGTTATTTAAGTCGATGCCACCCAGAGTTAAGTTAACTTCACCACCCTTTTGTGGTAATGTACCCTGTAAAAATTTAATTTAAAAAGCTCAATATATATATAAATACGATTATCAAGAATCTTGTCAACTATATTAACAAAACAAGTCAACTACACCGATCAAAATCAACGGTGGAGAAGCAGTATGATTGTAAATACTAACAGGGTCATTTTTGAAGAAGACCAACGAAGTACGTGTGAGGATGAACCAGCGTTTCTTCCAAGACGTCCAACCCAATCCTAATGACACCAAAATAAAATGTTCAATGGACTGATATCACAATAGCCATATGGAAAAGTGAACAAACATATCGAAATGTGACAATTTTGATAGAAGATAGGGAAGGGCAAAAAGTAACAAGGATACCTTTAGAGGATATGAAAAGTGGACCACTCTTAAAAACCTGTCAAACAATTACGAGTTACATAATATTAGTACACAACCATCAGTTTAGTTATCAAATTTACATCTTGAAAACTAGAGAAAAGAGATAATTGCAGAGACAAGTAAAGTCAATAAAACTCCTTCAATTGTTTTTGGTTCATATTGGGGAACCAGACATACACAAATATCACCGACTCAAAGATCGGCATGCTACTCATTCAGCCAGTTGAATACCCTTATGTCTGTCTTGTATGTTATCTCTACTTAAATGAGAAATCACTTCCTTAGATACTGTTTTGTGAGTATTTTGCAGCGTCAGCCAAAATTAAACCACCGATCTGCCTAATACCTCCTCCAGTTCAAACAAATCACTAAGAAAGCATCTTTCGTTTAATCAAGTTTCTCTTTTGATATTACGGGTATGTACTCAACACAGATCATATCAGCATTGATCTTGGAGTATTTAGCTAAAAGCACAGGAGCGATATAATCAGTAGGCTTCCAAGACAGAATACAAAGAAGAGCTAATCAAAGACCCTATGCATCATAAGATTCCTAGAACAGCCATTGCTTAATAATACAGAGGTTGAAATCTACAAACTCCAATTTTTATACAAAAAGATTTAACTTTACCGAACCCATTATTTTAATACTTGTCCTATTTTTAGCAATCCTAGAGTCCTTAGTGACCAAAAATTCAGACAACACCACCACTACAAGCAAGTGTCTATGATCCACTCATCCAAAAGCAAAATCTGCATTCACTCCATTACCGTATTTGAAGCTGTAGCTTGTGGCCGCTCCAAAGCCGTTAAAGAAGCCTCCATTGCCTCAATAGCATAATCTCAGATCCAAGCTCGAAATGGAATCCAGCTAATTTCGACAAGCTGAAAGACTAGGGTTTTCAATTTCACCTCTTTCGATACAAACAGCAGAAGAAAAAGACAACAGCCACAAACAATTCACCAATCCAAATCTCCTCTCTCTTCTTCCAGAAAGAATTGAACAAAACGGACCTAAAATAAACAGGAAATGCCACAATTAGAAAGCTCTCAGGTTCCTTCGTCGTCCGCGAGATGTAGCAGAGATTTTAGCTAATAAGATAGAGGAAAGAAGAAACATTGCTTTCCACCTACTTCCGCTGTGTTATGAGAGAGAGAGTGGATGGATCATGAGTGTCGGAGAAGTCACGGGTCGGGTCTGGTAATACTGAAGTCTGTTTATTAAATCAAGCCAGCCAATTAGTATTCTCCACGTCAGCAACAGCTGGTATGATCTTCTCTTTCTCCTGCTCCACTGCCAATTTAATAATTCGTGATTAGGTGACAAGGTGCTACTGCGATTAGTTAGATCTCCTCGTGTACGACTCCCTGTAAACTATATACTTACTATTATACTTTCTCATTTAAACAAATCACTCTTACCAACTAATCTACTAATAATAATATAAAAAGAGATGCACTCTTAACCATAGTCGATTTAACGCTTACTTTTTTTTACTTCATTTTGGATCCAAATTTAAATTTTCACGTATGCTATAATTCACATTAAATGTTCACCTGCACAAATGGAGTTTGTCATAGTCGACATCAAGTGAAATTTTTTTCGTCGAGCTTCCAACGCCATTTTTAATTTGGTTATGGAATGAATAACAAGAATACACTTCAAAAACTTCTTTTATTTATGTATAGAAATATTGGTACTCGTTTTGAAACTCAAAATAATCTAATAAACAATCATCAATATGGATTGTTCGTCTTTTGATTTTGGACTTACGAAAGGAACGTTCATGTCTCTTCTAGAGTAAATACATTTGATTAACTTTTCATACTTTAACCCATCTGCTTCTATCAATTTTCCTTCTTGTAGTAACAATCTCTCATTTCTTAAATCAAATAGATATTTGAATATACATTTTTTTTATGTTTTCATCCAAAATCAAATGCATACATATTCCAGACTTAAAACTATTTAGCGTGAAATTCAATATCTCAAAGGCACGTGCCCCACACTGATTTTAAAAAAATTCTAATTAGTTAGTAATGATAGTTGGAAATTGGTTCATTTGGTTAGAGGTGCCCCATGCAGGTTTACAGTTCTAAGGGTTCGATGCCTTGTTATTCTTTTTGGACTAATTAATAATTAGGCTAAACTTTTTGTTAAGGCTAAATTTATTTTTATTTATGTGGGGCATGCCCACAAAACCTTATGGCCACGTGAAGGCATGTAATATTTTTTCTCTTTTTTTTCCTGCAATTTAAACTGAAAGCTTTTTAACAAAAAAAAAAGAATTAGGGTAAAGACTGTTCACTTTCTCCATACCTTTTGTTATATGTATGAATGTCTTGTCTAAGATGTTAAATAAAACTGCGGTGGAGGGTAAATTAGGGTATTACCCACGATGTAAAAATATAAAACTTACTCACTTATGTTTTGCGGATGATATAATGGTTTTTGCTGATGGGAAGGCACGCTCGATGGAAGGTATTCTTGATGTTTTCACAGATTTTGCCAAAATTTCGGGTCTAACCATCAGTCTAGAGAAGTCAACGGTTTTTACAGCAGAAATTTCTCAGGCAACAAGGGACATAGTACTTACTCAGTTCCCTTTTGAGAGTAGGATGTTACCAGTTTGTTACCTAGAGTTACCACTAATGACTCGGAGGATGTCGTTAGCAGATTGTTTGCCATTGTTGGAGAAGATTAAAACTAGAATACGTTCTTGGAAGAATAGGTTTTTATCCTATGCGGGTAGGCTTCAGCTTTTAACATCGGTAATTGCAAGTCTCACCAATTTTTGGATCTCACCTTTTTGGTTACCGAGTACATGTGTTAAAGATATTGATAAGATTTGTTCGGCTTTTCTCTGGTCAGGGCAAGATTTAAATCCAAGAAAAGCTAAATTTTCTTGGAGAGACGTTTGTAGACCAAAACAAGAAGGTGGTTTAGGTGTGAAATCAATTGTTGAAGTCAACAAAGTTAGTTGTTTCAAGTTGATATGGAGAATTGTTTCAGGAGCAAAGTCTTTATGGGTTAATTGAATACAAAGATCCCTAATTCGAACAGGATCCTTCTAGTCGGTAAGTGAAACTACAACTTTAGGGTCTTGGATGTGGAGAAAACTTCTCAAGTACAGATCACAGGCTAAGGCTTTCCATTGAAAGGAGATCAAAAGTGGAATGCAGTCCTCTTTTTGGTTTGATAACCAGTGTTCTCTAGGAAACATCCATGATATGCTAGGCGATAGAGGTTTTATTGATTTAGGCATTCAAGCTCCAGCCACAGTAGCAGAAGCAGTAGCATCTCATTGTGGGAGAAGGCATAGAACAGAGGCTATGAACTCTGTTGAAACAGATCTAGAAAAGCTAAGGTCACAAAGGTTAAGTGGACATATGGATGTCTCTCTTTGGCGGGGTAAGGGAGGGAAGTTTAAGCCGAAATTTTCTTCAAAGGAAACATGGAATCAAGTGAGAGAGGTTGCTCAACCTGTAGACTGGTACAAGGGAGTGTGGTTTACTCATGCAACCCCGAAATACTCGTTTATTGTATGGCTGGCGGTGCAAAACCGATTAACAACGGGTGAGAAAATGAGGGCTTGGAATGCAGGTGCTGATCCACGATGCATATTCTGTCAGGCCCCCTTGGAGACGCGGGATCATATTTTTTTCTCCTGTAGTTACTCGTCGCAAATTTGGGACAGGCTAACTCGGAAACTATTTGGGCAAAGATATACAACAAGGTTTAATGACATTCTACTTGTCTTATCTGATCATACTCTCAGCTCAACACTAAGGTTTGTGATGAGATATGTTTTTCAAGCTTCAATCCGTACTATATGGAGAAAAAAAAATAAAAGAAGACATGGGGAAATCACGGTTCCTACAAGTACTATATTGAAAAATATAGATCGCATTGTTCGTAACCGTCTCTCTTCGCTCCAACCTCGACTAAGTGAAGGTCTACAAATTTGGTCTGCTACTAAAAGTTGATGTCCTATTTGGTTCACTTTTAAACTCTTTTGATGTTCAAGTTAAGTTTCGGTTTCGGTATACTTTAAACTAAAGATGCATTCTATGTAACATAGGTTTTTGATGAATATAATTCTATGTAAAAAAAAAAAAAAAAAGAGTTCAATGCCTCTGGTTTCCTTTTTTTTTTTTTATTACCAACTTCATTTCTTTTGCTCTAAAATTTTCATTTAGCTTTTCCTATTCCACATTTCTTTTTTTTATTAGTATTATCTCATATTTTGTCTCTTTATTATTTTTATCACTGAACTGCATGTTATACTTCTTTTTTTCTTAAATATTTTTATTAAAACATATTATTTATTTTTATACCATTTTAAAATATTAAATCAAAATCACTAATTTAAATTTTATTATTATATAATCTATGATATGTTAATAAGATTATATTATTTAACAAATCTAGTACATTATGTGATTTGGTTTCAATATATGAATATTTTAGAATCTTATTCGTTTAAATATAAAATTATTTTCTTCTAATCTATATAGTTTACTTTAAATGTCTTATATATATGTAAAATATTCTTTAAATCAATAGAATAATTATTTTTAATGGTGTTTATAATCTTAAAATTTTAAATATATCATAAAATTATTATTTTAATTATATTAAAAACTAAAATTATTTGTGCTCCATATAAAAATTATGTCCGGATCCGCCTCTAACTCTATGTGTATAAAAGTAAAGTTTGGTCCAACTAAATTTTGGGTTCATTGGTCAAATAAAATAAAAATGTTACAAATTCGATAACTTAACATGATTAAAAAAAAACATTGAGTCAATGACAATAACATGGTGTTGAATTTCCTAAAAAAAAAATTATTTTTCAGAAACGAATTTCAAATATTTATGGTGTGGAATTTCCTAGAATGCATATTTATAACATTTTATTTAAGATTTTACACATAACTATTGTTGCATTTGACGAAAATACCCTTAACACACCCCAAAGGCTTAAAAAAGGAAAAAGCTGCTGCTATTTTAAGCACCCGTTTATATAACTTCTCCTATAGAGTGCTCCTCGAGACACGCGAAAGAAAAAAATTTACTTACAAAAAAAAAAAAAAAAAAAAAAAACATTAGCACCACGAAGAGGTAGTATCGTGTGATGGTGACAGTATAAGCCAGTCGACGCAATTCCACCTCCGACTCCTCCCTTCTCTGTAAAAACCATGGCAACAACGAGCTCCGACCGGTTAATCACCGGTTTAACGGCATCGATCAGCTCAATCGAATCTCGTAATGCGAATCCATCTCAATCCATTTCCCTAATCTGTCGAAATCAATTAAACGGTGCATCACCTATCGTATTACGCTCCTCTCAAAGGTCCAGAAGGTTGTGGTTAATCGAAGCGGTTCCTCCGGCGAAATCCTGGCTCGGATCTGACGATGGGGAAGACATCAAGAAGTCAGACGCGCGTTGTTACGCGACCGGTGGGATTGGTGGCCACGTGGTCGCCGATAAACATGATAGGACGATGGAGATTGTTATTGCAGCGGCAACCACCACGGCACTAGGCGTTGGGAATCGCGTATTGTATAAGCTGGCACTTGTTCCTCTTAAGCAATATCCCTTCTTCCTCGCGCAGCTCTCCACCTTCGGGTAAACATATATTTCTCTATGAAAATGCCTAAATTAGATTTCAGATTTTGAAAGAGTTTGATTTTATCTGCGATTGCGATTTTTGTTTCTATCTCTGCGTTGAATTGGAAACGGATTTAGCATACTAATAATTTTGATGGAATGGGTCCAAATTGTTCGATGGGGAAAGTGAAATTGTGATTCTGTGACGTACGTTTTGAAAACGCAAGCCCAGATATTCGTATGCAAGCCAAAATGTAATTTTCAGAAGATTCTCTTTAAGAAAACTACTGGTCATAGTTGGCGACTTCTTTCAATTAAAGATACTTTTGCTTTATGGTTCACCTAAAATAATTTTTATGCGCATATTTACTTTTTTTTTTCTCACGTGCGAATTTTTCTGTGTCACCTACATCCGGCTTTTTTTTCTTTTCAATAGTGAGTTAATAATCAGTAACTTTTTTTGTTGGATCTAGAGTGAGTTAATAATGAGTTTTTTTTTCTTTTGTTAATGAGTTATTGAACGAAATTAATAATATTTATAATCAAGTGGGGATCGTGTCAGAATATTTTCCCCTTTCTGAATTCATTAACCCACGTGTCACTCACTTTACACGTGTCTCGCTCTCTTTTGCATGTGCTCATTGTGTTGACTGTTCATTGTTGCCTGCCTTGCTGTGTTACATTGCGGTCACCGGTTATGAGATAGACACTCTGGATTGCGCTTACATGAGTCAAATTTGGGACAAAACATAATTTATGAATTTTAGAGAATATATAACTGTTTTTTGCTTGATGGATCCGAAATTTAGTCCATAGTAAATTAGTAATAATGTGATTTTAGCCGTGTAATGTGCTTTTTCACAGAGATAAGCTCTTCTACTGTTGAACTCCACTCGTACCCTCAGGCTTGTAGAAAGATAAAGTAAGCTTGAAGTTTGTTCTAAGTGTTCAATGTCGACATACCCATAGTTTCACTGTCATATTCACATGCTCTATTTCCTGGATGTATCTTGTTTTATATTTACCAAGTTTAATTTACAAAAAAAAAGACATTTTCCTTTTGCTATTTTTTTCTTGCAGGTATGTAGTTGTATACTTCTCGATCTTGTATTTCAGATACCGAGCTGGAATTGTTACAAAAGAGATGCTATCAGTTCCAAAAATCCCATTTTTAATTGTTGGCGTCTTGGAGTCTCTTGCTTTAGCTTCTGGGATGGCGGCCGCATGTATGTTTACATTTATGCTACTTTTAAAGCTTCTTTCCCTTTCCATTTTCTACTGTAGTTTCCAGTCAATGTATACATTCATTTGTTCGACGACATTACAAGATCTGTTTATCTTACTGTCGTTTTTCTTGACTCAGCTAATCTCTCTGGACCATCTACTACAGTTTTATCTCAGGTTAGAAGCTTGAAACATTATTATCTCTATCTTTCATAAGATAGTACAACGTTGAATTTTCCTGATTTATGTTCTGGTGTGTCAAAAGCTGCAAATTCTCCCCTCATTCTCGGGTTTTCTTGATTTACTAGCTAGCTGATAAAGACATGGTTTATTGTCTGACAAATGTCTAAGCATTAATTCTAGTTTCTTTGCAGACATTTCTTATATGGCAAATTCTCTTCTCAATTATTTTTCTGGGGAGGAGATATAGAATAAATCAAATATTGGGATGTACTCTTGTAGCATTTGGTGTAATCGTCAGTGTGGCAAGGTTAGCCACCTCAATGAACTTGCTTGATATTAAAGTGACTTGGTTTTTTCGTCTCCTTTCCTTAAACATATTAAAGTTACTTGTCAAAGGACACAACCGTAACCAGTTTTAACATATTTCATCCATGTTGGGTTTACATACTATTTTCTCGTGCATGTTCAGTGGATCGGGTGCTACTCATTCATTTAAAGATACGGGAATACTTTGGAGTCTTCTTATGGTGTTTTCTTTTCTGCTTCAAGGAGCAGATACAGTAATGAAGGTTTGTCATCATTTTCTAGTTATATCGCTACAATATTTTGGGATCTTCTCCTTAACTGTAAATTCCATACTTTTGTAGGAAGTAATCTTTCTAGATAGCAAAAAGCGATTGAAGGTAATCATGCCGTCGAGACCCTTTAAAGACATTTGCAGTTCTTGAATTCTGAAAGAAATATGTTCTTGTTGTTACAGGGTACTTCACTTGATCTGTTTGTTGTTAACTCATATGGTTCAGCTTTCCAAGTAGGTATTCTTAGTATAGCTTCTTGTTTTCAGTATCAGATCAGTTTCTGTCCGTGGAATCTTTTACTAACATGATACTAGAATGAATCTATTTGCCAGCTAATATACCTGTTTCTGTGGTCACCCAGGTCATATGCATTGCGTTGCTTCTTCCTTTTCTTTCAAAACTTTGGGGCATACCTTTTAACCAACTACCGAGCTATATCAGAGACGGGGGTGCTTGCTTTTTAAACCTCGGTACTGCAACAGGTTAGTTGATGCTAACACTTTCTGCTCCAGCATCTCTTTGTTTTTTTCCTCTGTATATAGAATTCAACTCGTTCGAATTGGGTTTTGACACAGGATGCGAAGGAGCTCCCCTTCTTCCTGTAATGTTTGTCATGATGAACATGGCTTACAACATCTCCCTTCTACGCCTTATCAAGATCTCCTCCGCTGTTGTGTCATCTCTGGCATCCACCGTTTCAGGTAACTAGCATTGCTATGCTTTAATGGAAACCTACCTCTGTAGCTATTTTGTAATTACCAATGATCATTTCTTCGATATCTTACAATCTGTACCCTTGTTTGGCTTTGCCTGTGCAGTGCCCATAGCTGTGTACTGTTTCACGCTTCCCTTACCGTATCTTGGGGTCGCATCTTCACTTCCAAAGGGGTTCGTGGCAGGCACAGTCATCCTTGTACTCGGCATGCTTCTCTATGCTTGGATACCGTCTAACACTTCGGATTCGATAATCCCCTCAGCCCCATCCACTTAGCTGCATGAGATTTGGCTTGTAACGATGTTTGTTGTCCTTGTCTCTTCTCAGTTCTTGTTGTAGCAAATGCCCCTTAATGTCAACCAATGAATAAGTTAGCTCATTGTCTCATTGATATACATGGACTTTTGTGAGTCTATGCATTCTTTACGAAATAAAGTTTTGTTTCTTAAATAACATACAGAAGATTAGTGTACTACATATATCAACAATTTTTCTTTCGAATTCAATCTAGTCAAAAAGAAAGTAATAGAGTGGCCGAGAGATAGAGACTAGCTCTTAGTGCGCATGATATCTCTATTTTTACATCTTGATTTAGTTCAGACTTGAGATGTTCCTATGTGGGCTTCACAAGTTACTGTTACTAATTTTTTGAAATAATGATATGGATGTTGAGATAACTAAAACTACTGTATGTCTTGATCTTCCATACCATTTTTGGCTCAAAAGGCATGATGCATTCCATAAAAATAAGTCAAAATTCCATAATTTACTAACTGGTAAAATATCAGCAAATCCACGAATTACGGAAAAAAGTTGGTAAGAGAAATCAGTATTTGTGGATCAGAAGAATGGGCCCATATTCACACTCTTAGAATTTGTAACCTCACTCACACTTGAACTCGTTACCCAACAGACCCAATAATGTTTAGAGTCACCGGAAATCTCTCGGCGGCTTCATCTCCACTGGCGGCGGCGTCTATCTCCGCCGTTCTGAGACTCTCCATTACTTCCACCCTCGCTATCGCCTCTCCTCCTCACCTCCGTTGGTTCTCGACGTTTTCTCGTTCATTTCTCGGCGGACGCTTCTCTTCACTCCGACCACGCATTTCTCCTCCGTCTCCGATGACCCTTTCTGGTTTCTCGGCTCTCAAACCGAGAGGTAAAGCAAATAGAAACTCTTTTTTCCCTTTACTTGTTGTATCAAAGACTTGATTGCAACCTTCTTCTCAGATTTCTACTAAGAACAAACTTTATCTTTTGTTTTTCTACGAAACTCATTTGGAATTACCATTGCTTTTTGAACTGGTATGTCTGTATTCTTGATTACCTAGTTTCTAGTTGGGTTGATTTCTGATAATCTTTGTATATATCTTTGTTTTGTCCAGCTTCGTTTAGCAGTGGAAGTAGTGCAAGCAGAGAGATTCTGGTGCAGCATTTGCTTGTTAAGGAGGGTGATTCTGAGCTCTTTGCTGAACTCCAAAAGAAAATCTTGGATGGTCTCATTCTCCTATCCCTTTCCACTCTTTTGATATTTACATTCCCATGAGATTAAGCTTTTATTTTCAACATAGTTACATATGCCTACGAGCTTATATAGTCACTGAGTCAGATAATGTTCCGTTGCGAGCTTTGTCGCAGTGGATATGTGTCCCAGTGTTAGCTTTATCCTTAATTTTTGGTGGTGTATCACCTTAGTCAAATTGCGGCTCTTTCTACTCAATTTTTATTGGTTTCGGGGGTTTGGTTAGTTTGGTAACTGGGGTTAAGAAAAATGTGGAACATATCGTACTGATACATTTCTGAATTTCTCATTACGTGACTGTCATCCTATTTTGTCTGCGTTAGAAGATTAAGGATGTGTACTGTTTTTCAAGTATTTTTCTTGTTGTGAAGGTGAGGATATGAGTGACCTTGCGGCTGAGTACTCGATTTGTCCTTCCAAAAAGGAGGGCGGTATACTTGGATGGGTAAAAAAGGGTCAAATGGTATACTCTCTTTTCTTTTATTTTATCCATCTTTTTTGGTTATGAGATTGTTATTGCATTGACCCCTTCAGATCTATAGGACCCTATCTGTCTTAGCCTGTTATTACACAAGCAACTGGGTGATGTAACAATTCCTAGTGGATTAACTTCCAGCTTGACATCCATTTGTAGATGTAACCAATGATAGAAGTAACTCCATAATGTTTGGACTTTCCCATGGAAGAACTTTGGCAAGTTCCTGCTGCAATATGAGCATCACAGACCACTTAAAATTGTTTTCAGGTACCAGAGTTTGAGGAAGCTGCATTTAGTGCAGAGCCGAATCATGTGGTGAGGTGTAAAACTCAATTTGGGTGGCACTTATTGCAAGTTCTATCTGAGAGGTAATGCTTCTGAAAACCATCTTCCATTTGCAATGTTTTCTATCGACTGTTGTAAATTGTCTGAACGGAAAAGTTTATATTATCAGGGAACCTGTGAAAGATATCCAGGTGGAGGAGCTGCATTCCAAAATGCAAGATCCAGTTTTCATGGAAGAGGCTCAGTTAGTTGATGTCAGAGAACCTGACGAGATGTAAGTTCTTTTCATTTCTCATCTTGACATACTTTTCCTTCTTCACTGAAGCCCAATGGATTAGGTTCATATTCTCTAAATATTTCACAAAATTATGATTCATATCTCTCTTGCAGAGTTTGATTATTCTGCCATTTAGATACATGTGTACATCACGCACTTTTATCTTGCAAGAAGGACAAAGTATCCATAGTGGTTTAACATTGTTTTTTATACTTTGTTTTACTGCTTCTTGTACCAGAGCCAAAGCATCCTTGCCAGGATTCCAAGTGTTCCCGCTCCGCCAATTCGGAAACTGGGCACCAGACATCACTTCAAAGCTGAACCCTGAGAAGGATACTTTCGTCTTGGTATGTTCTGTCTTTTCTGCTATACATCTAATAAGCGTTGAAGAATTTCAGTGGCTCAACTGTTAGCCTAGCACTGAATGTCGCAGTTTAGAGGTGTTGTGAATTGGTTAGAGAGTAGTTAGTAAAGGCCGGGTTTATAAGGGTGCCCCGGCAGATTTTTTTGGGTGTGGATTTTCTAATGTTTCATTGGGAATTTGGTAGAGAGTTGAGAGCCTCTCATGAATCAAACTAACTCTGTTTTGGTGAATTGGAAAAAAATAGCAGTGTAAATAAATCTAATGACAGCCTGACAGGCTTGCTCCCTTACATAGCTTGCAAATACTTATCCTACTGTGGTCTATAGATTTTAAGATCAATTGAAACAAAGAAACCTCAAATGATTTTTTAAGTTCTCTGATTCGCGGCCTTTGTTCCCATGCAGTGTAAGGTTGGTGGCAGGTCGATGCAAGTTGCAAACTGGTTGCAGTCTCAGGTAAAAAGCTTTTATGCTCATATTAGTTTTTGTATATACATATATATATATATATATTTGTGTTTATAAAGACATCCAAAGATGATGAGATGGATTGTTGTCTTGTTACACTCAGGGCTTCAAGAGTGTGTACAATGTCGCTGGTGGAATACAAGCCTATGCTCTCAAGGTTGACCCATCAATTCCTACTTACTGAAATTTCCCCATTTAGAAAATCCTAGAGTTTGGCTCTTTTTTCTTGTATCCTAATACAAATAATCATATTCGGGGAACTATATAATAAAAGGTTCATTTGAGACAATATGGATGTAACGTGACATCACATTAGAATATACAAAAAATCTCCAGGAAAAGCTCTCAACCTTTTGTAATAAATCCTAAAATAATTAAATATTTTGCTTTAATAACAAAATTCAGACAGGCTTACGGTTCCTAAAGTCCCTCCCGATCATTATCGTTTGAACTGAAAGGGCCAGCAAAATGAATAAGACTTGCAAAAACAGAAAAATGCTATTCATAGCCATTCATAAGCAAAAACTCCTAAATTTTCTTGCTAAAGAAGAAACCAAAAACCTAAAAGAATAGACAGAGGAAGAAAGACCTTTAATTATTTTTTTATTTCTCTACCTGGTTGAGACCTTTACTTCCTCTCCCCTTATTGCAACAATGGGAAATTGTTGCTCTCATGGACGAGACTCGGAGGATACCAAAGATGAAACGAGGGCGGAAAATGGAGGAGGAGGCGGTGTTGCCGGTGCAGCGGAAGCCTCTGTGAGAGCTTCGAAACACCCACCAGCATCTCCTCCTCCTGCAACCAAACAAGGCCCAATAGGACCAGTATTAGGAAGACCAATGGAAGATGTAAAAAGCTCATATTCATTGGGTAAGGAGCTGGGTCGCGGACAGTTCGGGGTGACCCATCTCTGCACGCAAAAGGCCACAGGGCTGCAATTCGCTTGCAAAACCATTGCAAAAAGGAAGCTGGTGAACAAAGAAGACATTGAGGATGTGAGAAGGGAGGTCCAAATTATGCATCACTTGACGGGTCAGCCAAACATTGTTGAGCTTAAAGGAGCCTATGAGGATAAACATTCTGTGCATTTGGTTATGGAGCTTTGTGCGGGAGGAGAACTGTTCGATAGGATTATCGCTAAGGGGCACTACTCAGAGAGAGCCGCGGCCTCATTGCTAAGGACGATTGTTCAGATTGTGCATACTTGCCATTCCATGGGGGTTATCCACAGGGACTTGAAGCCTGAGAACTTTTTGTTGCTCAACAAGGAAGAGAATTCTCCTTTGAAAGCCACAGACTTTGGGCTATCCGTGTTCTACAAGCCAGGAGAGGTGTTCAAAGACATTGTGGGAAGCGCTTATTACATTGCGCCAGAGGTGTTGAGGAGGAAGTATGGACCAGAGGCTGATATTTGGAGCATTGGTGTCATGTTGTACATCCTCTTGTGTGGTGTTCCACCTTTCTGGGCTGGTAAACATTTCTGACTCTCTTCCTATGACCTTAAAGGACATGTATCATCTGATTCATTGATGTTTTTCTTCGATATACAGAGTCGGAGAATGGGATTTTCAACGCCATCTTAAGTGGACAGGTTGATTTCTCGAGTGATCCATGGCCAGCCATTTCACCACAGGCAAAGGATCTCGTTAGGAAGATGCTCAACTCTGATCCTAAACAAAGATTAACCGCTGCTCAAGTTCTCAGTAAGCAACTCCTATATGTTTCAACAGAAATTCAGAAGCTACCTATATTTCAATTTTAACCTTTTTGGTGTTTTTGTGTAAAGATCATCCATGGATCAAGGAGGATGGAGAAGCACCAGATGTTCCTCTTGACAATGCAGTGATGTCTAGGCTCAAGCAATTCAAAGCAATGAACAACTTTAAGAAAGTTGCTTTACGGGTAATTAAAGTCTTCTCAAAAGCAAACGATATGAGTCTTTGGTTTATATATATCTAACTCTGGCCTGGAAAATGAACAGGTGATAGCCGGGTGCTTATCAGAAGAAGAAATCATGGGGTTAAAGGAGATGTTCAGAGGAATGGACACAGACAACAGTGGAACAATAACTCTTGAAGAACTAAGACAGGGACTTGCCAAACAAGGTACAAGGTTATCTGAATACGAAGTCCAGCAACTAATGGAAGCTGTAAGTCTTTTCTTTTGTTGTGTGCTAGCTACAATATCTATCTATTAAGATGCCAAATACAAAGGTTCGTGTTTCTTGTTTTGTATAGGCTGATGCGGATGGTAATGGAACAATAGACTATGGTGAATTTATAGCAGCAACAATGCACATCAACAGACTCGACAGAGAAGAGCATCTCTACTCAGCCTTCCAACACTTTGACAAAGACAACAGTGGGTAAGTAACTAACCACATATTTCTGATACAAGTTGAAACCAAAAACAAATGATGGTCATGTCACGGTTCCTTGCAGGTATATCACAATGGAAGAGCTAGAGCAAGCGCTTCGCGAGTTTGGCATGAACGATGGCAGAGACATTAAGGAGATCATTTCTGAGGTTGATGGAGACAATGTAAGCCCCTTTCACTAATCACAATTCCTTTCAACCACATGCATATAAACAATCTAACATATATGAACATTTTCTAGGATGGGCGGATAAACTACGAGGAATTTGTAGCAATGATGAGAAAAGGAAACCCAGATCCTAACCCTAAGAAGCGGCGTGAACTGTCATTTAAATGACCCCAATGCAAGAGACAAATGAGCACATAAGAAGATCAAGAAGAAGGCTTGGGTTGCTCATGATTCACCAAGAGAGAGAGAGAGAGGAGAAAAGGTTTAAAAATGAGATTAGGGAGGTGTTTCATGTTCCGTAAATATTTTATGCTTGTCTACTACTGATTTAAAGTTTCAGAGGTTTCTCAATGTATCAAATTCTTTTTCAATTCAAATCTGAGCATTAGTGATGTTTGTTAATAACGGCTCACCAACATCGTAAAAGGCATTATCATTACAACTATAGATTCCAGAAAGTTGGAAGGTTCATGATTTAGCATTGTAACTAGATCCTAACTGTAGATTACAGAAAAATCTGAAACAGGCAAAACAATCAAACAAAGAGCAGTGACCTGTCCTGCGAGGAAGTGAAATGGTCACACTAAACATCTCAAAGCAACCACCCTTATAGTCTTCTCCTCGCGATCATTTGTCCACTTGTGATGTGAGTGCTGAGGTACGCTGCCAACACGGCCGCCCTAATATGGGACTCGCATGGACCAAAAGATAAGCGGCATGTAACCTACAAGTGCCAAAGAAACAATAAATTGGGTATTCAACTAGTCACCCACCCAGGTAGGAATGTGTAAAAAAGTAAAAAGAATCTTACTTGTCTACATCAGGAATGGCCAGCGGATCATCTAACTCTTGCTCTGCTCCAGCAACTCCACCCGCCGTAGAGTTTGCAATTTCTTGTGTGCCCTCTCCCTGCAAAATTGTCGACCATGAAGAACAAGAAGTACGCTTATACTGCAAAAAAAATTTAAGTTCATTTCTTTACCTGTTGAGGATACAGATAGCCATATCCACCATATGCATACAAGGATGGGTCTTGAGTTGTCCCATAACCATATGCATCATAGCCTTGTCCATAACCATAATACCCATTCCACTGATTTGGATCTGCTTGCGCAACCCAACCATCCTGTAACAAAAACCAAAAGATTATATTCAGTGAATCAACAAAGACCATACATCTGCACATCACACCAGTCCAGGTTACAACAAAAGTTTTCACCTGTCCTGGATTTTTACTCCAAGAGATGCGAACTGCTTGTTGACCAATCACTTGTCCCTGCATCTTTTGAATGGCGTCTTCGGCAGAAGGCCTGGGGTCAGCGTGGGGCAATAGTGAAAATTTTAGTGAACAGAGATAGAAATAAGCATAGATGACAAACCAATACATGGAAGCAATCACAGGTGAATTCTGAGTATTACTAGATGGCTTACCTGGTTTTAAATTGAACAAAACCATATCCCTTTGTTGCAGGTATTTTGACATAAATAATTTCACCACATTGCGAGAATGCTTTCTTCAGGTCTTCCTCTGTAACATTTGGATCCAAACTGGCAATCGAAACCTGTACACCATAACCAATGCATGAAAACAATCAGAAGAAATTCAAGCAAAAAAGCTCAAGCTTTTTCAGATAAAACTTACCGTTGTACAGGTGATGTCATTTTCAGGTGGAAGCACCTGTGCCGGTTGAGCAACGTATGCTGGGACTGGTGCAGCAACTGCAGATGGGACTGGAACTGCAACAGGGTAAACAGCTAGAGAATAACTCCCAAATAAGCAAACGAATTTCGAAACAGCATATACAGGTGGACTAAACAAAACTCGATTAACATAAATCAAAATCGGTGTTTTTTGTTCTCATACCTTTGGTAACATATTGTTGCTGCAAACCGATGTTTTTTTTAGGTGTTGCTGCGCTAATACGCATAGGCCTTGTTGAGCAAAACAAACCATTCATTTCAGCCATGGCCCTGTTCCTTTCGCTTTCCTCTGCAAACTTTACAAACCCATAACCTTTGGATCGTCCAGTACTTGGATCAGTAACAACCTTGGCACCTCTAACAGAAGAATAATGAACACGGAATGTCTCTTGAAGGAGATAATCAGTAACATCCGGTGCTAAATCTCCAACAAAGATAGAATGGTCAGGTCCAGCATCTACTTTCTGGCCAGAACCAAAAGAAGCCCAATTTAACCGGAAAGTTAATTCCGTTCCAGGCATCTGTGTCCCATTGTACGTCTGAAGAGTTCTCTCAGCTGCTCCGTGAGATATAAACTCTATAAAACCATATCCTTCTGGCTGGCCTGTGATCTTGTTACGAATTACCTTGACAGAAACGAGCTGCACATTCATAGATATATAACATTAAGATCATGATTCAAGTATCCTCACACACTTAATATATAACATCTGAATTTAAGAACCTAAGAACCTAATCAAAGGATCTACACTCAATCTTCTAACAACAATTCTTACTTTGCAGGAAACAAAAAACCAAAGCTTATAGTGGAATCTACAAGGAGGTAAGAAATTAGCATATGAAAGAAGCCTTAACATTCCCAATGTAAAAATCCCTGCTTTATCTTTTCCTAAACGGCAACGAAACCCTAAAATCAAAACCCAGAAAGATCGAGAGCTGTAAATTGGGAATATAAAAAGCTACAACACTCAAGGGAAGCTCAGGAGCAAAAAGCTGAATAGGTTACCTCGCCGGTTTGGGAGAAGCAGGAAGTGAGGTAATTTTCGTCGACCCAATACTGTAAATCACCAATCCAAAGAGTTCGTACTTCTTCAAGCGTCTGGGGATGGTGATAGCCTTGCTGCTGAGGATGCATCATCATCGCCATCGTCTCTTTTCTTTACTGGCGAGTTCCTTTAGCGCCAATACGTTAAACCTAAACACACACGACGCGCTTCGTGGACGGTATCGGCAAATTATCCCGACCGATCTAATGTGTTTTATTTGTGAATATTTTCGGATTAATTATTAAACATTAGTGAGGAAAAAAAAAACTACCTCTATGAATTAATAATATTACAATGCGTTTAATAATATTTTATTAATTTATCGAATTTATTAATATATAGAATGGTACTTGAACCAAAATATTAATTTAGAACCAAAAAAATTATTAATTTAATAAGATATTAATTTATTGAATATTAATTTATAGAGATATCTGTAAAATGTAAAAAAAAAAAGTGATGATTATGTTTCTTTGCTATGTTAATAAGGGTTCAAAAGTTTAGGGCTGGCTGGTCTTCCACAATTTAGGGTGATGAGATCTTCACTCTAATTTAATGTATATGAAGATTTTAGAGCCAGTTTAGAGTCAGTTTAACGGCGAGCATAAAAAGTAGTATTGGGTTAGTCATGTTAGCTCTATTACTAAAATTATGTTGATTAACTATAGTTTATTAAAAAAAATTATAGTTTATTTTTCTTACATTAAATTAAAATTGTGTATTAGAATAATGAAATAATATTTTTTCGCCAAAACTGCAAAACCACAGAATTATATTTTTTCACCAACATTTTTTTATTTTCAAATTGTTTTTTTCCATCAAAATATTGGCCAAATTTGAGGAATTAAAAATTTTCCTTAAAACCGCAAAAATTTGGCGCAAAATCTCGTAATTATATTTTTTCGCCAAAACCATAAAATCTCGGAATTACGTTTTCTTACCAAATTAAGACTTTATATATTATATATTACTCATATAGGATTATGACTTAAACATGGTCGAGTTTCAAAAGGTTTAAGCAAAGATGGGCTTTAAAAACTCATTTTAACATTTTGTGTCCTCTTTACTAGCTAAAAATGTGATGATTTGTATTTGATGACATAGCTGACTAAACTAGTACTAGATAATATTTAACAAGTTAAGGAAAAAGCTTTTACATTGTAGATAATATATGAAAGCTCCAAAAAAACCAGGGTTCAAATTAATTTTGCTTAGAAAACTGTGTCATTAGATTAGCTTTGTCCTTTAAACGCTGATGTTACTGTAAAGTTTTCAGTCCCTGCAATATTATTGTATCCTACGCTCATAGTTCGCCATGGCTTGGTTGTCCAAAGTCAGTACCATCCTTTTGTCATTAATTTTGTTATCGGGCCTCTACTTCCAGTTGATCGCAGTCAATGCTAACAATTTCTATAAAAATAGTGAAGTTATTATTTGTGATGTGTACATTTATAAATTTAGCCAGTTCAAATGCAAAAATACATCCCACGCACTATCCATTCAGAATTCAGGATCCATTGATGATAAATCAACGCACCTGCTCCATTACTACTATTTTGTGATTGTTGTGTGGACGTTGGCTCTCTAGCCAGTAAACCAAAACTGAATACTTGTGATCAGTCTAAATCTTGCCTGAAAATGATTTGGAGGGCTGGAATGTTACGAGCTGATACACAAGTTTGAACTTTGATGATTACATTTGGCTAAAGTGAATATTTTAGTCAACGTTCTAAGAATAGTTTAGATATGAGATGTAACCTACAAAACATAATGTACTGGGTGCACATATATATCATAATGTACTTTTTTAATCCAAACAAAAACAAAACATAATGTACTTTTTACATATTCTGAGAAAATAAATCTTTGCTCGAATTGATGAATAATAATATTACATAAATACGGACGAAGTCAAGTAGCTAGGTACGAATTATCCATCTTTAGACTGTATTAGAATTTTAAGTTTTACAAACGAGGAAAGCATCTAAACAAGTTAACACTACCGTTTAAAATGGTGACAACATTACAAAATGATGCATAATTTACTCAACAAATCTTCTAGTTCTATGTAGCATTATAAGTGAACTTTTTTGAAAAAATTGGATCAACAAAAACTTTTTTAACTCATAGGAATTAAGGAGTGTAAAACCACATCAAAAGTTAATTTACAGCAGCGTCCATCAAAGTTGGATCAATAAAACAATTACAAACAATTACGACTAGTTTATATATATCATTCACATAAAAGTTCGTTCACCAAGAAAAAAAAAAACAGAAACCGTGTATGCCTTGTTTTGCTCAATCACATGCACCAAAATCGCAACACAATGATCAATTTGCATATTTTTAATTGTGAAAAACCGAATGTCACTATTCAAACCAATTTACCGGTGACATACTGTAGTTAAACATAATCTCAGATATCCCCAAGTTAATTTGAATTACATGACTAAACATGTTTCTAGAATTGGTTAGCTAGGGATTTTTGGAAAGATATTATGAGAGTACGTAGCCCCATAATTAATCATATACATGGCGTAGAAGCTCAACAACATTAACACACATATGCATATGTTTGGCTCTAAGTGGATGGATGCATGTGCTTCTTTGCATTGAGAAGCGTTTAGTTCGTTATAAATTAAGATTCTAATGTGGTTAAAGTCAAATCTCCTCTACACGACTACACTTTATTTCTCTTTTAGACTACAAACTAAATGTTTACTTATGTGTCTCAATCATAGCCAATAATGACGTCTTCATTTGATTATTGGGACCTCTTCGTTTTTGCCTTGACCGTCTTGATGTTTGAATAAATCTACAATCACATTGAAATTCAATCATTGTTTATTTTTGGGACCTCTTCGTTACATTTTTATCTTTTTTTTTCTTGAACATCTCGATTCTTGTTTCTTATATACTTAGCATATTAAAATATAAACCAAATAAAAAGAAGATAGAAAGTAAAAACATAAAATATTTAAAACGTATCCAAATTTAATGACAAAGTAATATATGTTGAGATTTTGTAAATTATAATTGTTTTTTAGTAAATTATAATTTTACTATGTGTGAATGATCGAACCCTAGTGAGATTCGCATTCTATACAAAAATTTATAATTAAAACATAAACGTTAATAATTAATATTATGAAAGTACAGGATTAGGAATTTAGGATGATGACTACATGAATCAAATAAATTAAGATGAATATATGTTTTCTTCTGTGTGATAGAAAAAAAAAATGTGCCAACTTTTTTTGCGTGAATTGTAAAATTGATTAAACGGTGAGTATATAGCTAGTATGTTCAATGATTAAGTCGAAACAAGTATTGAAATGTATAGAGTATGCTGGAATTTTGTAATTGCGTTGCATGGTATAATGGACAGTTAATGAAAAACAGTGACATGTGATTAGTAAGATCTTTGGTAACATCGCTGTCTCTCGATCACTCCTCTCAACGACAACATTTAATACTTGCACTGTTGCGGAATAACTAAAAGAAAAAAAAATAAAAAACTAGCAAAATAAGCATGTTGTACTTGTAAGGGAGGATGTTTCATTTGGAGTTAAACATTGTAATAATAATTAATTTCTGTATTTCCACAAAAACAATTGATAGTATTTATTTTGGCAGTGATAATAACTAAAATGAGTGGTCCAGGTCCATAGAAAAACAAGGCTTAAGAGCACCCACACCCGTTAGAACCGATTAAGAGTCTGATAGTGTTTCAAATTTATGTTTCGACAGTGTTTAGTGTGATAGAGTTGTCAAATATTATTTGAATATATTTAAACATTTTGATCAATGATTTCAGAGAATTTTTTTTACTGTATACAGATAATAAACCCAATGGTAAATTTCTGTGAAGAACACAAATATAAGTATTATCGTCGTGCTTGAGTTGTACTTGTTTTCACATGGCATCGACACGAAGGTCATGTGAGGACATGTGTTCATTGTTCAATTTCTCCCTCCCCTCTCCTTCAGTCAAACCTACATCTACATTTTTCAAATTATTTCTTAGTAATTAAATGTATTTTAATGATTGAAAACAAAACAGATAATGTGTATTTTATTAATTAAATGCATCTCCAGATCGATGTTGAGTAAATATTTATATATTCACATTGCATGTTCATCATCTAATCTTCATCTTCCGTAGGTTCTTCTTCTTCTTCTTACAGCTCTGTAATTTGTCTCCTTCTGTTTCAATCTCAACGAGTCAATGTGGTCTTACCTCATTACCCTTCTCTGTCCCTGATTTTTTTTCATATATATAAATGTTATCCTCATCTTCACTTGTCTCTCTATATCTCTCTTTCAAAGTCCACTTGTTCTAGCTCACACGTTGCTTTGCTGTCACTTCTTAACTAGTTCCGTTATAAAGTTTTGATCATGGTATCAGCTGAAACAGCGAAAATGGCCGAAGCTAATATGGTTTTCATGACGGAGGCCGCGTCACCGCCGTCGTCAGGACCTCGCATTTCCTTCTCGGCGGATTTATCATCATCAGATAGCGACGGAGATTTCATCTGTATCAACCCTCTCATCAATCTCGTGGTGGGAAAAGAAGAAAAAGACAAGAACACATCTGTCAAAGCCGGGGACTTTGAGTTTCTGTCGGAAAATGTAACCAATACCCAAACGATGCTTAGCGCTGACGAGTTGTTCTCGGAAGGAAAGTTACTTCCTTTCTGGCAGGTAAAACATTCAGAGAAGCTTAAGAATGTTACTTTGAAAACAAAAGTCGAAGATGAAGAAGAAGAAGTGCATAAAGTAGTGAAAAAGGAAGTTGTTGTTAACAACAACAAGGAGCAAGAGAATAACAACAGAGGAAGCTGGTTTCTTGATGACGATCCTTCTCCACGTCCACCAAAGTGCACGGTTCTATGGAAAGAGCTTTTACGGTTGAAGAAACAGAGGACCACCACGACGACGACGACTTCGTCAACGAGGGTGTCGTCTCTTTCGCCGTCGTCTTCTTCAAGCTCGACTTCGTCTTCTTCGAGTTCGATTGGGGATGCGGTGAAGAAGGAGGAAAGAGAGAAGGAAGGGAAGAGAGGTAAGAAAGGGTTAGAGAGGACGAGATCTGTTACTATGAGGATAAGACCGATGATTCATGTTCCTGTTTGTACTCCGTCTAAGTCATCTGCTGCATTGCCTCCTCTGTTTCCTCTAAGGCTTCAGAAAAACAGAGTAGAGAGACGAACTTAATGAACATTTGTTTGTTTATTTGGTTTTATTATATGTAACGTAACCCTTCGTTTTGGTTGGGTTTTGTGATTAGATGGATTGTGTGTTGTTGAGCTTTGTGATTGAGATCTGAGGTGTGACAGTGTAAATGTGAAGACATTTTCATACCCGAAAAAAACAACAAGAAATTCATCATTGAATACATTTATTTTTAATGCTTTTTCATTTCATTATGTCTTTTTGGATTCAAAAGTCTTTGTTTTCTTTTGTATCTCTGTCTGTATCTAAGCCTTTAAGTTTTCAAAAAGGTTTTGGTCTATCAGAAAATATCAAATCTTTGGTTTAAGACTTTAGATGATTTGTTAGTTTAAGATCTGAAAAGGTGAGAGAAGACAAAAGAGTAAAAATGCCAAAAAAAAAAACGAAAGAGCAAGAAAGAAGAGAGTAATAGTGTTAGGACAATGAATGATGAAGAGTGATGTGTACAGTGCACATGCAATTTTCAGATGTTTTGTTAAACTAGAGCCTTTTCTCTCGGCAAAAATCCATCAAGTGACTCTACTCAATGTTTATAGGACAGGGTCCACTTCTGTAACTCTCTGCCATAACGTTTTAAACCCCAAAATCAACTATGTCCAGTTCTGAAAATCAATCTTTGACGTGTATTTGTAATAGATCATATACGACTCCAATCATGACAGTGCCAAGCTGTCTTCTTTCATTACACAACAAATACAACAAAGAGTGGATGGACATAAACAAAAAAATATGTAAACAAATGTGTAGAGTCTTTTTTTTTTTTTTTTTTTTTTGGTTTAAAAACAAGTGTATGTATACACAGTGTCTCAGCCTCCCATCAATAGTTATGTCTCCTTGTATTTTTTCCTAATCGTTTTTAGACTGAAACAATACATTATATTATGCTGCCAAACAAAGCACAAACCTTAAATCATGTTGTGGCACGGGGAAAAAGGAATTATAATGTTCCTGTTTAAGCAAATTGGAACGCCTATTGTCTTTGTTTCTAGTTCAACGTGGAGAGTGGAGACTGAGACAGAAATGGGTTACAAGAAGACCTGAAACAGTAGTGTACATATTAGACAGTATAAGATGAGATTTAATATAAAACTTTGATCAGATGGGTGAAAAACCACTTGGAAAATATGTGAGACTCACGAAACATTGCTTGGAACTTGACCGATGGAGGCGTTGACCCTCCGGCCCTCCGGATCCAGACACCAAGAATGAGTAACGAGTCAAAGAGAGGTGATTTCTCTCCGTTGTTTCTGTTGCAGCAGACGTGGGAATTTCATGCCTTTATGGCCCAGTAACAAGATCCGGCCCAGTCTATTGTAGTGGCGTTTTGGTAATTGTCTTAAGTAACTACCCTCGTTTTTTGGCCTTTCCGCAAAGCGGTTTACGGAAAAATAGATATTGCTGCCTTTTTTTTTGGAAATAAAAAAGAAATTAACTTATGGAAAAATAAATAAATGATAGGCATGTGAATATCTTTACGGAAATTAGTTATAGATGTACTACTATTATAAATTTAGTAAGTATTAAGTTTTTGTTTGGTAACATCGATATATGTTTATGCACCTTCATGTTCTAAGATTGTATATAGTCAATGTCATATAGTTAAAAATATCAAAAGTCTAACTCCAAACATTGAATCATACATTACACATTAATAAACAATCAATTTCAGTTCATGATCAGTAAAATGTCAAACTTTTCACGTATTTCTACTTCAATACCAACTACCAAAAGATCATACCTCAAACTAATTCAATCTTATGCTAGATAGGAGTAACCAAAGAATTAACTAGATGAATGTAGCTATGATATGACTTATCTTAGCCCAACGTTGTAGAACTGAGCCATGTTAAGTCATTTTTTGGAGCTAAAAAATCTGTAGGATCATATGCTTCTTCATCATCACATCTCAAGGATATGGAGACTCCACAATCAATCCGAAAACAATTATAGAAAAATGTTTTGAGTCTCATCTCATTCTAAGATTATACGTAGTCCATGTCTATAGTTAAAAAGATAATAACTCCGAACATTGAATTAACCTAAACATGTACTTTATTTGAAATTCTTTTGACTCCTTCGGTAACACCGCCTTCTGCTCTACTCGAGTCATTTGGAGAGTTTTGACTATGTTCTTCAGTCAGTGTTCAGATAAAAGTACACAAATTATACCTTCATAAACTTATCTCAATATTAGAAAGCTAATAAAATGGTGTAAGAATGACAAACTATTTTAAAAAATTAGAAGTTTAAAATGTGCAACTAAAGCACTCAAATGGTTTCAATTCAAAAGAACCAAAAAAAACTAAAGTTTTGTTGAGCTAGTTTAAAAATTCGAGTTTTAAATTTAAGAAAGGGAATTGTGTTTGCCATACTAGATGTATCATGTATCTTACATGAAAAAATTATACAAGGCATACAAATAGTTTAAGAAAACTGTAAAAACAAATATATATATATATATATATATTTGTGTAAAATGTATTAAAAAAGTAAATTTGCAAGTAACATGTATATGGACACTAGCTGCATCTCGCATCACATACATCAATACTTTTACTGAACTTCTAGACATTTGCCGACTTATAGACCTCACTATAATTTTTTCTTTTTATCTCATAGTGAATTAAACACATTTTGTCAAAAAATAATAAGTACTGTATGATATATGATAATTGAGAGAGAAACAAAAAGAATAAACGCTACTGATTTCCATATATATCATAATTAGCTATGAATACTAGTAACTTTTATTTTCCCCACTTTATCGTTTGTTGTCGCTTTTTTTTTCCTTGCTTCTTTAAAGTATGCTCGTGCCTCCGAAGATTTCATTTCATGTGGTCACCATGTATTAAGAAATGGTTCTTTTTATCTACTTAAATTAAAGAAATGGTTCGTTCTTCTCTCATATATCATTTTGATATCTTATTTACACTTTCAAACACGTCTCCTTTGTGGCAGACCACAAAAAGTCCAAAAGCCTACTATACTTATTTTGTATACGTATTAAATATTAATGACAAAATCATAGAAATTTTGAGTACTTGTGGGCTGTGGCAAATACAACTGCACAACCTTCAATTCAACCCTTTCGTCGTGGGATTCCTAATCTATTAAATTGTCCCAGCCACATGCACAAGTTAGCAAATCTCATCTCCGATGTGGAGTGCAAATTAGCATTACGTGGTTAGAAAACATTTTAAAACCATTATCAAAAGAAAAACATTTTGAAAACTAATATCAAATATTATAATTTGTTTTTTTTTTAAATAAAGAAGGAAAATGTAGATGTAAAAAAAAAACTATTGGACACCAGAAAATGACGGGATGTATTTTGTGTACAGCATCCCAAATCCCAATTTCCAATTTCCAATTTTCAACTTCGAATTTGAATTTTATTTTTCCCACTGTACAATTTAAACAATTATAAAAACTTAGAAAATAAAATAAAAGTGTTTTCCTGCTGAACTGAAATGGCGGAAATACCCCTGATCTCTTTTGTGCCTGGATTGATTTCAAAACGCTTCCTCTTCTTCTCTGATCTCCTCTTCTTCGGATCGTCTTTACTTGTGAACGATGGAGCAACAACCGGAGAGGAGAGACGGCCGTAGCTTCCCGGAACGCAAAGGACAGAAGAGAAAGCTAGAGGAAGGAGCAGCCGCCGTAGAGGATCGAGAGATCTCTATCGTCTCCACCGACGGAGGCCACGCGCTTCTCAGCGATGTAGCTGCTCAAGTTTCCGTTCTAAACTCCGCTTTCTCCTGGAGAGAATCCGATCGAGCTGCCGCTAAGCGCGCTACGCAAGTTCTAGCCGAGCTCGCCAAAAACGGTGAAGATCAGCCTCCGATCTTACTCCTTTTTTCTGCAGTTTCTTCGTATTTTGTCACATGACTAGTGACCTGTGATGTTCAGCAGAGGATTTAGTTAACATGATTGTCGACGGAGGAGCTGTTCCAGCTCTTATGACGCATCTACAGGCGCCGCCATACAGTGACGGGGACTTGGCTCAAAAGCCGTTCGAACACGAGGTCGAGAAGGGAAGCGCTTTTGCGCTTGGTCTTCTTGCAATTAAGGTTTTGATCCTTATTTTTCTCTTGCTCAGGTCCTTGTATAGTATGTTAGCTTAGCTTGTTAGATAGCAAGTTGCCTTTTATGTAATTTTGCTCCAAATCTAGTTTTTAAAAAGGGAACTTTTGGTAATTGAAGCTTTATATACGGAGGGGATTATGTATATTGTATAATTGAAGTTGTGGAATTGACTGCTTAACAGCCAGAGTATCAGAAGCTGATAGTAGACAAAGGTGCCTTACCTCATCTTGTGAATCTGTTGAAGAGAAACAAAGATGGTTCTAGCTGTCGAGCTGTTAATAGTGTTATCAGAAGAGCTGCTGATGCCATCACCAATCTTGCGCATGAGAACAGCAGCATCAAGACCCGTGTTAAGTGAGCATAATTTAAGTGGTTTCCTCCTTTCAAGATTTTGTTTTCAGTACAATTATCCTCAAGACTTCCAGTTTTTGACAAGCAGGCGTGAAGGTGGTATTCCACCTCTTGTGGAGTTGCTTGAGTTTTCTGATTCAAAGGTTCAGCGAGCAGCAGCAGGGGCACTGAGAACCCTTGCATTTAAAAATGATGAGAATAAGAACCAGGTAAATATTGCCATCTTACAGCTTCTGCTTGGATTTGGGCGGAGCATGATAATTTCTTGTTTTTTGCAGATAGTTGAGTGTAATGCTCTTCCCACGCTCATTTTAATGCTAGGATCAGAGGATGCTGCTATACATTATGAAGCGGTTAGGAATCTTTTTGGCTGAGAGTTTTCATAATCAACTGTTTTACGTGTGATTGACATTGAAATAACCATTGGAGTCATGCTATTTTAGGTTGGAGTTATAGGCAATCTAGTACATTCGTCTCCATACATTAAAAAGGAGGTTCTTGCTGCTGGGGCGTTGCAACCTGTCATTGGTCTTCTCAGGTATGTAGACACTCGCCATTTTGAGTTTTATTGTTTAGATAGAGTTATTATGGCTTTGACTAGGGCTGCAATTTCTGTAAATCTTACTAGCTTTTCTATTGCTGAGGTTTTTATTTTGTTAAGATGCTTTGTTGTTAACACCAAGTTCATTCTTCTTGTTTCTTGAATTTGTCTGTCTCAGCTCTTGTTGCCCTGAGAGCCAAAGAGAGGCGGCTTTATTACTTGGGCAGTTTGCCTCAACTGATTCCGATTGTAAGGTACTCTATCATCTCAGGTTTTCTATCTTCAGCTCCTCCATCCATTCCCCAAAACCTGAACTCTTTTGCTGTTTGGTTATACTAGGTGATAAGTTGTTTTTTTTTTTCTGTTGATTTGTAGAACATACCTGATTTATAGTCGTCTTTGCCGCACTAATTCATTCATTTTCCATGATTCATAGTTGTCTTTTTCATTCTTCATTTCATGCTGAAAAATATAACTTTGCAGGTGCATATTGTGCAAAGGGGTGCTGTCCGCCCTTTGATTGAGATGCTTCAGTCACCAGACGTTCAGTTGAAGGAAATGTCAGCCTTTGCACTGGGTAGATTGGCGCAGGTTCTTGTTTTAAACATTTTTAGTTCAGTTTTGGAAGTCGAGAGCGTTGAAAATTGTAGCTTTGCTCTTTAGATGTTGCATCTTTTTATTTCCAGATTGAATTTTTGATACCATAATTGTTACTATCTTTTCTTACTTTTGTTTCTTAGTTTGTTAAAATAACATCTAGTCATTCTGGGTAATTTGCCATTGCGCTGGTTGCCTACTGTTTTCTTCTTGCCAGTTGCTTGTGGATTTTTTGCGGTTCAATGCCGTGTTTCTAAAACTGTTTTAAGTAGCTCTGGGAAACTTATAACCGTTGAGTCATATGAGATAACAAAACGAGTGTGTCTTTTAATTTCTAGCTTACTTTTTCTCACAGGATTCCCACAATCAAGCTGGTATTGCCCATAGTGGTGGTTTAGGACCTTTATTAAAGCTTCTCGATTCAAGAAATGGATCCTTGCAACACAATGCTGCATTTGCTCTTTATGGCCTTGCCGATAATGAGGTGTGTTGTATGCTACCTTCTGTAAATGTTCTATCAGGATTCAAAATTTGATGGTAAACCTCAATAAATGGGTTATTGATCCATTTTTCTTCCCCTAGGATAATGTGTCGGATTTTATCAGGGTGGGAGGCATCCAGAAGCTACAAGATGGAGAGTTCATTGTTCAAGTATGTATGGCGTGGTTACCTTTATTCTGTTTCTACGTTTCTAGAATCACATCATCATTCTCCTTTTATTGGCTAGTTACTGAAAATTTTTAGCAGCTTTAATTGTATTTGTTTTACCCTCCCCTTATGTGTTTATAATATACACTGGGTTTTTAGGCAACTAAAGATTGTGTCTCCAAAACATTGAAGAGATTGGAGGAGAAAATTCATGGAAGAGTAAGTGAAATTATGCTTGTCTTTAACTTTTTCTTTCCATCTCTGGTGATTAAAAGTACATAATGCACAATTTGTAGTGAAACTTCTTTATCTTGGTCAAGTTTCTGAAGCTCTGTCGAAGTTTAGTATTTCTCGATTCAACCTTTGAGATTTCTGTGCTTTGATTTTCCTTTGTAGGTGCTGAGACATTTGTTGTACCTGATGCGCATTTCAGAGAAGTCTATCCAAAGACGAGTTGCTCTTGCTCTTGCTCATCTCTGTTCACCAGAGGATCAGAGAACCATATTCATAGATGACAATGGCATGTTTTTTTCTTCTTCTATTATGTTGCGACTTTCAACGTGTTAACTGTTCAATTTAGATGTTCTTCGTGCGAAAAGTTTTTAATCGAGTTATCTTTTGACAGGGTTGGAGTTGCTACTCGGTCTTCTTGGTTCTGCAAACATTAAGCAGCAACTTGATGGTGCTGCGGCGTTGTACAAATTAGCAAATAAATCTATGGCACTTTCTCCAGTTGATGCTGCTCCTCCTTCTCCAACACAAAGGGTGGGTTTCCTTCTTGTTTCAATTCTCCAGTGCATAAAGGGTGAAGTCTAAATGCAGTGCTATGTTTTTCTTCTGTGACAGGTCTATCTCGGAGAGCAATATGTAAATAATGCTACGTTGTCTGATGTAACCTTTCTAGTCGAAGGTAATTATATTAGTCAAGAAGTTGCAGAAGTCTTGTTAGCTCCAAACTCCATATGTAAAACAGAAAAATCATAATGCAGGAAGGACATTCTATGCACACAGAATTTGTCTACTGGCATCCTCAGATGCATTTCGCGCAATGTTTGATGGTGGTTACAGAGTAAGTGAACTAAAATTTTTGTGTCACCAATCCTTTTCAATATGTTTGTGTGGTAGAAATGAAAATTATAATTTATTAGCTATAATAACTATGACCTATGGGTGTATGCTTCTTTGCTCTCGTCAAAGGAATACATGGAAAATTATGTATCTCATGTGCAAATTAGAGATAAGCTTCTCATTCAGTCTGTGTTTCGTTTATAACACAGGAAAAAGACGCTAGAGATATTGAGATTCCGAATATCAAATGGGAGGTTTTTGAGTTAATGATGAGGTATGACGGGATTCTCTAAGCGCTTCTAGTCTGTGCGAACTCTTCGTATACATGTAATTGACTCACACTTGGATAACGAATTTTCAGGTTTATATACACTGGATCAGTCGACATAACAATTGAGATAGCACAAGATCTTCTAAGAGCAGCGGATCAGTATCTCTTGGAGGGGCTGAAGCGTCTCTGTGAATACACAATTGCTCAGGTGAGCCAGAATGATTGCAATGTAAAAGTGATTTGTGGTTTGCAATATAATAACCGAAATCTGACATGGTTGCTTATGAATGAAAGGATATAACGTTGGAAAACATAGGAAACATGTACGAACTCTCAGAAGCATTCCATGCGATGTCACTGAGGCAAGCTTGTATCTTGTTCATCCTGGAGCATTTCGATAAACTGAGTTCAAAGCCTTGGTAATATAAACTAGCTTTTTCTCCTTCTCCAGCTCTCTCTTTGATCGCCATTTGTCTGAAACATAGTGAATGAAAAATGCAGGCAAAACCAGCTGGTGCAGAGAACAATACCAGAGATAAGAGAGTACTTTTGTAGAGCTCTAACAAAGTCTACTACAAACCTGCAAAGCTTGAGGTTGTAGAATGTGGAAGAAGAAGACTGCACCTGACTAGAGGTAAAGTAGACAAGGACTATATATATAGAGAGAGAGCCGCCATTAGAGGTCTTTATCATCCTGTCTTGTCCTGAATTGTTGCTGTGGGTTTTTGGTTTATTTTGGTCATTGTATTAATCTCTTCTGATCACAATCGATCTTGAAAGAAATCGCCACGATGTATCTAAAGATACCATTATATGGTAAACTTCCAATCTTCGATTCAAAATTCACGCTCTCCAACAAGTCCTCTATGTTGAAGTAAAGATACTTTGGGTTGGGTTGCGACTTGTAATGATGAAATATGTATGTTGGTAAGTGATTAGTGAGTTCATCATGACTTGAGTCACTAATCAGATAATTCAACAGGTTTTTTTTTTATAAATTAAGAAAAATGAATATTATTGAGACTCGACTTTTTAAATTAGACTCGAGGAAACTTTCCTATGTGGAATACAGAAAATATTATTGAAAAAGTAAGATATTTTTTCTAAGTAACATCAAAATTGCAACGTCGATTCAGTTAAAAAGGAATAAATTACGAATTTGAGTCAAATTTATAAAAGTTTTTTCCCAAGGTGAATGTTAATTGTATTTGGTCAATGATTTTTATTTATTTATTTTTTAATACTTAATGGTGTGAACTGTGATGTCCTCCTAGTCTGTGGTTCAACGTGGGAGGGAGATTTAAAGAGCTCCGGTGATATTTTTCTGTTTCTGGGATAAAAACCCTAACACTTCATTTCGCAGTCACAGACTCAGAGCTCCCAGATTCAGCCATTCCTCATCGGTTAGGTACGCTTTTCTTTCTTGGATCCGATTTTCCGATGTTCTCTGTGACTAGTTCCGATGTTCCTTGCTTTTGCTCGTATACTTCGCGATTCGATGCTCCTTCTGGAAACTATCCACTTACATTACTAGCGAATATGACCTCCGATCATTACGATTACTGGCCTTAAATCTCTATCATAGATTTATGCGCAGCAAGCGTTTTATTAGATTCAATCTCATAAATTGTATTTATCTGCTCTCGAAATTGTGATTTGATTGATGATGCAAATGGTTATATTCCTTTGGGCTCAATGTTATTGTCTTTAGTGATTATATCTGAGCTTTTGGGTGTGTTGCAGTGATATAAACTCTGGATTTGTGATTATGGCTGATACACTTGATTCCCGACCTCATGCGTTTTCGATTAAACTGTGGCCGCCGAGTTTACCTACGAGGCAAGCTCTCATTGAGCGTATTACGAACAACCTCTCTTCTAAGACCATTTTTACTGAGAAGTACGGTAGCTTAACCAGGGAGCAGGCTATGGAGAATGCCAAGAGGATCGAGGATGTTGCTTTTTCTACTGCAAACCAACAGTTTGAGAGGGAACCTGATGGTGATGGTGGCTTAGCTGTACAGCTTTATGCCAAAGAATGCAGTAAGCTTATCTTGGAAATTCTCAAGAAAGGGCCTGTGGCTAAGGTTGTTACAAAAGAATTGGTTTCTGAAGAAGCTGCTTCTCCCCGTGAGACCTTTTTCGATATCTCCAAAGGTAAACGGGCTTTCATTGAGGCTGAGGAAGCTGAGGAGCTTTTCAAACCGTTGAAGGAACCTGGTAATGCTTACACTAAGATATGCTTTAGCAATAGGAGTTTCGGCTTAGGAGCTGCTCGTGTCGCTGAGCCTATCTTGGCGTCTCTAAAAGACCAGCTTAAGGAAGTTGACTTGTCGGACTTTGTTGCTGGACGACCTGAGGTTGAAGCTCTTGAAGTTATGAATATATTCTCGGATGCATTGCAAGGTTGTATTCTCTCATCTCTCAACTTATCAGATAATGCATTGGGTGAGAAGGGTGTTAGAGCATTTGGGACACTCTTAAAATCTCAGAGCTCTTTGGAAGAGCTGTATTTGATGAATGTTGGTATCTCTAAGGAAGCTGCACAAGCTGTCTCCGAATTGATTCCTTCAACAGATAATTTGAGGGTCCTTCAGTTTCATAATAACATGACGGGGGATGAAGGGGCGGTTGCAATTGCAGAGGTTGTCAAGCGTTCGCCACTGCTGGAGAATTTCCGGTGTTCTTCCACAAGAGTTGGCACAGAAGGGGGAATCGCTTTGTCAGAAGCACTTGAGCATTGTACTCATTTGGAGAAACTTGATCTGCGGGATAATATGTTTGGCACAGAAGCCGGAGTTTCTCTGAGCAAAACTCTTTCAAGCTTCAAACACTTGACTGAGCTTTACTTGAGTTATCTAAATCTAGAAGATGAAGGTGCCATAGCCATTGCAAACGCTCTCAAGGAGTCTGCTTCACCCATTGAAGTTCTAGAGATGGCAGGAAATGACATAACAGTTGAAGCCGCTTCAGCTATCGCAGCTTGTGTAGCAGCAAAACAACAACTGAGCAAGTTGAATCTGTCTGAGAATGAGCTGAAAGATGAGGGATGTCTGCAGATTGCAAAGAGTATAGAAGACGATCATTCGTTGCAATATATCGATATGAGCACCAATTACATAAGAAGAGCTGGGGCACGGGCCTTGGCTCATGTTGTTGTCAAGAAAGAAGGTTTCAAGATGTTGAACATCGACGGGAATATCATATCAGAAGAAGGCATTGAAGAAGTTAAAGAGATATTCAAGAAATCCCCAGAGTTACTTGGAGCTTTGGATGAGAATGATCCTGATGGAGAAGAAGGCGAAGATGATGAGGAAGACGAAGAAAATGAAGAGAACGAAGCTAATGGGAATGGTGAGTTGGAATCAAAGCTGAAGAACCTTGAAGTTAATCAGGATGATTAAGTTTGTAATGTTGGTACTTTTCAATATTTTCCGTTTGGTTTTGTACCAGATGATTACTTTAGCTGTTGCTACAAAGACCAAAAGATATTGAGACTTTGGTGTTAGATTATTTTTTGCCGATATCTTTCGATCCTATCTCTGTTCTATATAATTATCAGTAACAGTATTTCATATTTAAGTTATTGGAAGAAAATAAATAACTAACCCGGGAGGAAATGAAGAAAATGTAAATCATATTAACAGTTTTAAGTTGTTTAACAGTTAGAGTAAGCAATGGATGCAAACGCAGGCTTAACAGTAACAATGGCATTGTGGTCCTCGAGGAAGACGTTTGCAAAAACCGCATTCCTTATTCCATTGAGACACCAACTGTTGCATCTCTTTCTGTCTTGGTACGTTTAGCAGGCTCCAAATTTCGGATGTGTGTTACAGCACAATGAACTGGATCCTTGAACATTTTTGTCGGATCCTTCAACATCTATAAAAGAAGATTTTGCACCTTTAAGAGCCACGTAAAGATGCATTTATAATACATAGTTGGTGCTATATATTCGAAAGATCAAAGTTTATAGTGAGAGACTAACCAAAAGAGAACATAAGAATAAGTAGTATAGCAAAAGATATGATTTTCATGGTGGTGGTCATCTTCTTGATCTTTTTCTCCTACCTATGAACATAATTCCTTGGTTTTTTTCTTTCTTCTGTACAGTACTCTTTTATCTGTTTATCCTAATTTACCAACGTACTATAACTTTAGAAAATGCCATTTCCTAATTTAATGGATCAAAGTTCCTGTTTTACTCACCGCTAATAATAGATTTTGGTGAACGTTTTCCAGTTTCATGTTCATATTGATCAATTTAGGCTTTAGTACTTGATCTAAGTATGGTAAAATCTAAACATGCAAATGTTCATTTGATGATTGAAAAGAGATGATGTCCATTTGTAACTTAAAACAAAGGAAAGCAAAATGAATAGATTCTTGAGATATTATGCCAAATGGCCCCAAAAAACAAAAACTTAAAATCAAATGTGTGAATATCGTTGTAGTTAATATTTTTAAATTTGGTTTGCTTCAAGGTTAACACACAAATTCATCGTAGATTCTTCATGTGTATATTAAAATAAAAAATAGTCTTACAATGGTCAAGTACAGTGCTAAGAAGGCTAAAAACAAAACAAAATATTTGTAACAAGACACGGTGAGGAAAAGACCAATCATAACTCTCAAACCTCAAATGTCTGATGATTGAAGAAACTTCTTCTCAGTTTCGTCTTTTACCTCTAGAATCGGGTGAAGAAGTCTTTAAAGAATAACTTGACCTTTTCTTTTTATAAGTATTCCAACTGATTATTGGCTTCTCATTTTCTTCTTCACTCTCTTTCCCACTCTCCTCCTTTCTTTCTTCTTCTTCTTCTTCTTCTTCTTCTTCTTCTTCTTCCTCTTTGCTTTCACTCGACTCTGCCTCTACCTTTGACCCATTACTAATTGATGTGTTTGTGTCCCTTCTCCTTCGTTTCTGAGGTACTACTGGAACATCTTTTCTTTTTTCTTCTTCTTCTTCTTCACTCTCCATTGCTTTCATCCACTGCGCATCGCTTAAAGAGTCACTGTACACTGCTTCTTTTCGTTTCCTCTTACCCGTGACACTACCAAAATGACCTTGAGAATCCTTAGACTTGTCTTCTTGTGTCTCTGAAGTGTAAGCCCACTCAGGAACTTCCTTCTCTTCCATGAGACGTGTCTTGTAATTCTCCTTTTTACGTCTTTCCTCATCCATATGTTCAAACATCCAAAACTCATCCTCGGTTCGAGCTGCGAGCCGGTTAATCTCTGTCTCACTCGGCACATCTTCCCCTAGTGAGCTCGTTCCTTTACTCATGATCTCTTCTAACATCTCTCTCCTGTCTTGAGCTGTTGATGATTCAAAAAGAATTAGCATTAAGTCACAAAATCACGTTTTAGTTGATAAGAATATACGTGACAATATTTTACCAGTAGAAGTTGTGTTGAAGAGTCCAGCTTGTATGACTTTGGCATCAATGCCCATCTTTTGCTTCGCACGCTCCAATATTAGTTCTTCAATGGAGCCAATGCTAACCAAAACAAACACTCTCACTTCTTTCTTCTGACCTATCCGATGGGCACGATCCTCCGCTTGCTGGTCCATTTGAGGATTCCAATCACTATCGAAAATAATAACAGTGTCTGCAGTTTGCAAGTTCAAACCAAGACCACCTGCACGTGTACTCAGAAGAAACATGAAGTAGGGAGAGTCCGGTTCATTGAATTGCCTCAGTAAAACCCCTCTTTGGTCTGTCTTTGTGGTACCATCGAGTCTGAGGTACTTGTAGTCATTGAGTGTCAAGTAAATCTCGAGAAGGTCGATGAGACGAGTCATTTGAGAGAAGAGAAGAATTCTATGTCCAGCTTTTTTCAGTTTTGGTAGGAGGCGATCAAGTAGCTCAAATTTTCCTGAAGCTCTCACAATCTCTGGCTTCTTCCACATGTTATACTCTCCTCCAACGAATAGGTACGGATGGTTACAACACTTTCTTAATTGCATTGACAGATTCTGCAGACTCTTTGATTTCCCATTCCCTGCACATAAGGACTCCATTAGCAATCTAGAAGTTTCACTTCCTGATAAATGTTCTTTACCAAGAGATTAAACTATTCTGGTAGAAGTTAAAGCTGAGCTAACAAACTAACCCGTTTGAAGGCCGACCCTGCCTACGTCTGTAACTTGTTTGTAATACAATTTTTGCCAAGCCGACATATCACACTTCAGTATGACTTGTGTCTTTCCAGGAAGGAATTTCTCAACTTCAATTTTTTTCCTTCTCAGTAGAAATGGCCTAATGACCTGAAAAGTGACATTAAACATTGAGTGTTTTGCATAGAGAATCTGACATGTAAAAAACAGTTTAAGCAAAGATGGGTGCATAATAAACCCACATGATGTAGACGATTAATAATCAACAGCTCCTCTTCATCAGTAAGACTGGCACTACCACGTTCTGCGAAAGGAGTATTAAACCATTCTTCGAAATTCTGAACCGAGTTAAAGATGTGAGGAAGGAGAAAATTAAGCAGCGACCATAGTTCTTGCAGACTGTTCTGTATGGGCGTCCCAGTTAATAGAAGTCTACGCTTAATACGATAGCTGCATCCAGAAAAAATTATTGTAAGCATCCTTAAGAGATAAATCAGAGTAACAACCAATTAATACCATTCACTTCAGACTTCATCAAGCTAACACATAAGAAGGCGTGTCTACAATTTTCCATTAAAAAGCTAGATAGTCTTATATTCATACAGAAACATACCCTGTTCCTAGAATCCTAGCGAGAGCACAGTCATGGTTCTTCAGCCGATGTCCTTCATCAACAATCATGTAGTTCCATTCAATTTTCTTCAAAAATGTTTTATCTCTCATGACAAGATCGTAGTGGGTTATCAACACATTAAATTTTCCCTTTTCTGCTATTCTTGCTCTTATTTCATTTCTTTTCTCTTTCGGTCCATCGTAAAGAAAAGCGGCAATGCTGTCAAATGGGAACATGCACCAAGTTTCATACATAACATCTACAGCAATGCAATCAATGGGAAAAAAAATAAGTTGTTTGGAACATACCTGGGTGCCCATGTTGCAAACTCATTTTCCCAATTTGGTAGCACAGCTTTTGGAGCCAATATCAGATGAGGCCCAGACACATCTTTAGTCTCAAGAAGATACGCAATTAGTGCGATTGTTTGGATAGTCTTTCCCAAACCCATTTCATCAGCTAAAATTCCATTATAGTCGTTGTTGTATAGAGAGACCATCCATTGAAGCCCTTCTAACTGGTAGGATCTTAATTCCCCACCTTGTAGAAGTGATGGCTGCTTCGTCACCTGTTAAAGAAAACATTGGTAGCCGAGTTAAACACACTTAACCATAGTCCTATTAAATACTAATAAACCAATCATAAATTACCTTCTCTTGTATTGAATGGATAGCCAAGTTAAACTGCCTTTCGCCTTCTAGCAAGTCATTAGAATCATCATTATTGTCAGATTCAATGATCTCAATATCTTGGTTAGGAGACACATCCTGAGGAGCATCAACTTCAGATAAATCAGATTCTGAGCCTTGCAGTAGTTTGACGGCTTCTGAAAGTTTGGCATCTTTCTGACGCTGGACTGCAGCTCCCAAACTAACAAAAATTTTGTTCGTCTCCTTTAGAAACAGGGTTAGTTTTTCGTTCTTACTCTCCTTTGCTAGTTTCATATATGCCTCTTGATCATCAGATTTAAGCGCCATGATCCTTAGTTTTTCAGCTCGAGTAGCACGTTGCCTTTGTTTTCCATGCCAAGCCTGTTAGATAAATAGAAATAGTTCCTTTTGTAACACTTAGTATATTTATGATATTATTTATGAGCAAGAAAAATGCGCAGTGACAACAAACATACCTGGACAAAATCATTTCTTTGCTTACACTGTTTCTGAGACGCCTGAATTTGCAACTGGAACTCACGAACAGCATTGAGTACTTCTGCAAAGAACTTTCTCTGAGACGTTTCAATCAGATTCTTTTCGTCTTCTGCTAACCGTAATAACCTCTGAACAAAGACTTTGAACGCATGAGCACGGAGTTTTTAAAAATCAAAAATAAGATCAACATAAATTGCACACACCAATAAAAACTTCTTTCAGTTTCCAAACAAAAGAAGAATCTAGTAAAGATATATTCACAACTCAAAACACTATCAGTTTCCATTCAAAGAAGCACTTCATCATTAGAGGAAAGAAATAAAAACAATTCACCTCCTCATCACGGTTCTTTCTGAACTGATCATCCGCTTCCACAGTTAAAGGATCACCAACTCCATAAAATGGGCGAGGCAACCGCATCATGCCCCAGTCATATAGTTGGTTTTGTGGATGCACACAATTCAAACGCAGCCAATATTCAGATCTCACCTCATCCCGAACCTTACATTGTAGTTCTCGTAACTATCATACACCAAGACTTAACATCAGTATCAACAAAAATCATATTTTTAAACAATGACATAAAATAAAAAGAAAGATCACTTGTAGTGTCATCAACATACCTTAAGCCCATAAAGCTCAAGTAAGCATTTTTCCTGCAAGTCTTCACCTCTAGTGGAAGGTAATTCTAGATTCAAAACACAAGAGTGTGAGCATCTAAAGATAGTTTTCAGCAAAATTAGTAAAGGATAAAAAATCAGTAATCACCTTTAAGTTGACATAATCGATGTTGGATATGAGTCCTAAGCCGAGTTTCCTTTAATTCGGTAAGCCTAGAAGCTGATTCACAATTTGGTCGCTGCTTCAAAAGTGCATCTTCGAACTCTCTCATCAAATCACCTCCATTGTGACTAAAAGAATTTTCCTGCAAACAAACACACGCCAATTAAAGGTTATTGCAAAATCCGTGAATGTACAAGATCCACCGACGAATCCGAAGATGGAAGGAAAAGCTTACAAGAAGAGGCGGAGAAGAGAGATCGGAGACGGAGGCATTGTAGATTGAAGAAACGGAATCGTAAAGGTGACAAGGTAAAGGGAGGTCGCGAGAAACGTAGTTGAGAGCAGAGATCAGAGACTTCGTCTTCTCGAGGGGAAGATCGTCGTCCTGCTGATGTAGCTGCTTCACCATGGCGGGAACTTTCTCTATTTCGATTTCAACTGTCAATTAGATTATTTAATTTTCTGTTGCCGTTCCGTTTTTTTTTTGTTTTTTGTTTTTTTTGTTTTGGTTTGGGGTTTCTTGTTGAAATCTCTGGCTCTGTCCTGAGAGTTTAAGACCCCAAAAGATAAACGACGAGACGGAGAGAAATTGAATCACGAACGATTGATTATTTAGTCGGTCACGCGCACCGGTTTATTAGGGTCTAAACCCACTTTCTTGACGCTTTTACGAAATTACCCTTCTTTTTTTGGGCTGGGCTCAGTTCTATATTCATTGTAAATTAATGGCCCACTTCACGTCTAATATTGTTAAATAACCCCAACTTTAATGATTTTTATTGGTTTTGCCCAAAAAATAAAATAAAAATTCAATAGTTGGCATTAATAGATTGTGATTTTCATAGATAAGTAGACTAAATATAAATTCTTTTTATTTTTTCTTCATTATAGTAAAACAAAATTATTAGAAACAGATTCATGTTTTTTAGACAATAGAACTAAAATTCTTAATTGGTAAATGCAGAAAAACAATTACATCTGTATTAAGACTTAGATTTTTTGTGTGCCACTATTGGAGGAAAATATTAAAAACAAAAATTGGGATAGTACAAGAATATAATAAGATTGGTCCAAATTCTAAAACATGGATTACATTACATCACTTTTCTTCAAAGAAACTCAAATCTATGAGAACAACAGCTTCTTTGACTCTTTAATCAAGCTTAAAGTATTCTCACTGCCCTGTTGATAGGTTCCTGGAAGTACTGAAGTGATATAAACATCGCTTCCTGCATATGAATCATCCAATCTCCTTAGCTCAATCATCACAAAAATCTTGACCCATTTCACATAAAAAAAAAGAAATCTGTGACTACCTCTGCTCGAATGGTTCGGCTTCCTTGATGTGGACAAGTATTCAAGTATACATTAAACACATCTCTAACGTTTTTCCCCTGTAAAAACACCAAAACAGCCTTAGATCTTTGAGAAGTTTCGAATCTCTGTGATAGATAAAGAGCTGAATATGAGGTTACCTTATACTGATTATCTTCTTCAATACTTTCTTCAAGACCAGCAAGTCCACCAAATGCAATCAATAGGTGCCTATGATTTCATGCCACAATCATCTTAAGTCATGTGTTTAGACATAATAAACTTATAACATGTTAGGGGGAAATAATGATAATCACCTAAATGTTGGTATTTTCAGCTCTGATGAACTAATTACCAAGCCGTGCTCCGAGGTACCGATCAAATAATCGTAACCACCCTGCTTTTGGTATTAGGAAATAAGGTTATGCAGGAAATATGATCTAATTCATAGAAGGGTGAGTAGCAGATTATCATGATAATTACCTGGAAAGGGCATTCTTTGAATACTGAACTTAGGTGTGATGCATATCGCACTTTGTATCCCCAATACATTCCTGCTTCTTCCCTTGGCTTAGATGGCGGAACAATCTGGCGTAGCAAATCTAAATGAATCAAATTCAAAATTCATTAACTTAAACGAGTAGATATACGTATTAAGTAACATAAAAATCTCTAGATGATGATTTTCTTAGTGCAATGAAGATTTGAGAGACAAGCTGCAAAAAAGTTATCTAAATCGAAATTTAAAGATAGAAGACACTTGAATAAGATAACTTGAAAGAAATAGAGATTATCAATACCTAAATCGTGGTTGGTTCCCATGGCTACGGTGACTCTAACTCCTGGACTAAGCACTTGATCAACAACAACACTCTGCATCACGAGCAACAAATCAAGGTCATTACGATGCAGGTATTCTGTACAAAAAAGGTTGAAAAAGACCCAATCGAGATATCTCAATTTGAGAGGACCTAACAGTACCTTGCTTAAACCCACATCAACCATTGTACCCTCAGAGTTTGGAGCCTTTTCGCTCAGCGTCACACCTATAAGATTATCATTTCCAAACCAAAGGTGAAACAAAACTTAAACCACAACATCACAGCTTCTCTAAAACAAAGAAAGGTAGTAGCTTGATTCATATGGTATCTCTAAAGATGTAATAAGCAATTTCTATCCTCGGGTTTAAAACAATCTTGAAACTTTAATATTACCTTCACGATATTGTTCCCACTCATGCTTACGCAGATGGTGAGGAGCATCAAGGGGTGGTAACATACCCTGTAAATAGATCAGACAAAACAAACAAAATCTGGTCACAAGACACTAGCAAAAGAAAGATTGAATACAAAAGTAAGAAAACTGAAGAGAAAAGTCAGTGCACACACCACATATCTAAGATCATTTTGCTTGGGGAAGAGAGATTTCCTCAAATATTGTGGTGTCTCTAGATACCTCAAGATACGAACGAGAAACGAGGCACCACTTTCATTGCTATCAGCAGAATCAATCTCTGAGCTGCTCTTATTGTCGAACACTACGATCTGATTAAAATCAAAAAAGGTTTTGAATTCAGCACAATTTGTTGCATACATCGAATCCAATTGAGTAGTATTGATGCAAACCGAACTTATACCTCGTCGATTCGGAAAATTGTGGCTGCACGAGCAATTTGGCCCGCGAGCTGAGAAATGTTAAAAAAGTACAAGTTTTTAAATTGCTAATAGAAATGAAAGAGAGGACTTTGAAATTCTCCGGGAAACCAAAACAGAGCAACGAAGGAGAAGAGAGAGAATACGCGTGTGGCGAGCTCGAGTGATTGAGTGTTGTGGATGATTGAACCAGCTATGGCTATGCTAACTGTAGGTCTGCCTTCTTCTACAATTCGCTTTTCTTCCTCTTCCACTTTCGTTTGCTCCGGCTCGACCTCCTGGTATTGTTTCTTCTTCTTCTCCTTATTTGTGTCTCCGTCGAGACTCATCTTTTGCTCTGGTTCCATCTCCGAATCTTCATGGCTTTTCTTCTTCTTCTTCTTCTTTTTAGAGTCTCCGTCGATCCTTGAATTTAGCTCTAGCTCCGGTTCCAGCTCAAGCTCGTCCTGAACTCTTTTGTTCTTCTTCCCCATTTCCGCCGCCGGTGATTGCAGCCACGGCCAATTTCGCAGGGTTTATGTGGTTTGGGTCAATGGGCCTCTATTACCTCAATTTATTGGGCCTATTAGGCCTGTTTAACACGTAAGTTTACAACCATATCATTCTAGTACGCAAGATTTACATTTTTGGGTCAATATTATGATTTAACTATTTCTTGACGGAAACAACGACATGATTTTGACCCAAAAAATAATAATAATATAAGATTGTTGACGATAATTCGAAAATTGATTTCAACTTTCAAATGGCTAGTTTTTCCAGTTTTCTCAAATTGATAAAGAATCTTATCAGTTAACAGATTTTTTTTTGTATTTTTGACAGCAAAGATATTTTTCTGTTCTTTTCAACAATTTTTATATTTCTAATTTATTATTATTGGTTTAACAGCAAAGTGTAAACCATGAGTTACGTGACACTGAACCATAAATAGTTGTATGCCAGTTGGCACTGCCCTATTGGACTACAACACAACACACACGGATTCAAAAGGACTCTAAGCTCCGCCGTCAACGGCGGCGCGTGCCTTTTTTTCAGAGACGCTTTCCGCTCGAGTCTTGAGCCAATCCAGCATATCACCGTACACAAGATCTACGTTCTCCTCCGACTCCCCGATCATTTGATGCCACAGCTCAGGGTAGATCTTGATCGTCTTATCCTCACTAATCGCTCGCCGATGTAGCTCCTCGACGCACGCCACGTCACAGATAACATCATCTCCGCCGTGGACGATCAGAAGCGGAACCTCCACCTCCTCGAACCTCCCCTGCAGATCCTTACAGATACGGATCAGCTCATAAGCCGTGGCGGCGCGTGGTTTCGCCACCGACCTATTAGGGCTAGCCATCGCAAGCTTCCTTTTCCAAGCCTCCTTGAAAGACACATCAGGGATAGATCCACGCGTTGGGATAATACGCCAGGTAGGGATAAGATTAGCGACGACGAATAGCAAATGCTCCAACGGCCACTGCGGTTTGAACTTAGCGCTGATTCCACACATAGCGCCGTTAAGGATGAGTCCATCCCAAACACCTCTCTGACGGAGCGTGATGTAGAGCGCAATTGCGCCGCCTAGAGACTCAGAGTAGAGAAAACACGGCAGATCTGACGGCGTCTGACGCTTACGGAAGTCATCGAAGAAAGAGATACAATCATCGACGACGGGATTGATGTCAGGGATATGACATTGAAGACCATCGGAGAATCCATGGCCTTGGTGATCAATTGCGCAGGTGATGAAACCGGATTTAGCAAAGAGGATTGAAGAAAGCTGGAGGAACCAACTTGTTTCGCCGGTGAAGCCGTGAACGACGGCGACGATACCGATGGGACGAGTTGGAGGGAGTGGGGACCACCATTGCGTGAAGAGTTTGAGACCACGAGGGTTGGTGATGAAGGCGGAGGAGTGGCTAACGGAATGCTTAGCGTAGAATTCATCGGCGGTGAGTGAACCAAAGGGACTAAGTTCGTCTGCGTCGGAGATTGGGTGGAGACCCATTTTTGTTTTTTTGGTTTTTTGTTATTTTCTCAGAAAGAAATCTTTGATGGGTAGAAAAGGTGTGTGGGGTTTGGTTAACCGTTGAGGTTTTAAATGCCGTTTCATAATTGAGGCTAGGATCTGGTGGTGTAGGGACACATGCTTTTAGTGTGGACACGCGAACAACTCCTGATTTTGAGCCCGATCCGTTTTATTTATTTCTCAATTTGGTTTAGTACTATGCTTACTGTGGAACAAAGTCGGCTTTGATAAGAAATTAAATTTTATTATTGGGTTAAATTTCTGATTTAGGTGGTATGGTGTTGTTTTAGAAACGAATCCCAAAATATCTGAATTCTTGACTAAATGTTTACTATTTGTTTCATTCCATGCATGTATAATAATATATCAGTCAACAACAGATGGACTGGTAGTAGTGTTTTATAGGAACAAAATAAAGAGAAAAAAGATAAGTATTTCTCCTTTCTTATTTAAAAAAAAAAAACCAATCAAGTAAAAATTGGAAGATTTTTTTCTTAGTTCTTTCAAAAAGTTATATAAAATGAAGACGAATATTCTCACTACAAAATAGAGTACATGGTAAAAGCCTAAAAGGTTTTCTTCTACATTTTGTTTTTCTTTTTCCGTTTCTGACTTTTTTGTTTATTTCAAAAATTAAAATTTGTTTGGTATACATACACATAATTCAAATTTATCAAGTCATGAGAAGAAATTTATTCTCACCAAAGAATAAAAATTCAAAAGAGCTAAGCAATAATTAATTATTATTATTATTATTATTATTATTATTATTATTATTATATATAGGTCGCCAGACCCATCCTAAAAATCTCTGCACCTGAGGTTTTTTATAAACTAAGACACTACCACAAATTCTGATGGTACACAAATGACCGACACTTCCCAAATATATAGTTCAAAAAATAAGCCTTTTCTAACATCACAGGGAAGTATCGAAATCTAAGTAAACAATGGAGGTGTTGTCCTTAGTACGCATTGCTCTAGCTTCATCTAGCAGACCGTTTGCTATCTTCTCTGCACTATTCTCTGTCCCTCCCTCCTCCTGTCTCATCTGGTACATTCGTTTTAAACACAAACATTACATGAGTTCGAGATTTTCAGACATAGCTTATATCTTGATGAGTGGAAAATGTTTTACCTCAAGCACTAGCTGCACAGCTTTCTTCGGACTCACCACGTCCCATAACCCATCACTGCAGAATTGTAAAACTTACTGAGCAAAAAAAGAATGAGAAAACGAGGAAAGCTTATTGTGTTTTTTTCTTTTCTTACCTAGCTAATATAGCAAACGCGTCTTTATCCGATTGATGGATACGCAAAGGCGCACTTATATAAGGCTCTGCGCTGAAACGGACGTCTTGCTCCTTTGGAAATTTGTCTCCAAGCATCCTCGCAAGGTTTATACCTGATGAAAATTATCAAATCAGATTGAGTCTTTTTGTTATCATGGAGTCAGGATCACCTGAATGTTTATTAATTCATTGAGCTAATACCGAAGATCCGAGTATCTCCATCTCTCATGGATAGTCCTGCCTCTTGGAATCGTTTTTTCTCTGACAAGCTAGCCACTCGATGATCTTCGGTCATTTTTATATATCTCCCATCAAGACTGCCAAATGCAAACCAAATCGTAATCAGTTAAATAAATAGAAGCTACTATTACCATGTGGAGACAGTTATTTCCTGAGAGCAAAACAAACTATCCGATAGGGCCGTGATTATTGATTAAGATTGATATCAAGGAAAATTTAGTGATAAACTCTTTCTCTCTACTTCCATCATTTAAATAGGCTTTTTGGATTCAGAAAAATTCTACTACGACGTGAAAAAAGAGAAGCATAGATCTCTCATCTATTAATGTCTATTTACTCTACCATAAACCCTCGACTAGAAATGATCTACTTTTTCCAAAACAAGAGGTTCTCATTAAGAATACCACACTCACTCACGCTTTTGACACGCAAGATCCTGGTTTCTAATCTGAGTAATCAAGTCCCTTCTCTCTTTCTACACCAAGAAATGCTGCTACAAGTTTGTAATCTGGTTAATGCAATCTCAGACTAAGAATCTTAAGATAGGAAAGAAATATTTTAACGTACTTAATAACACATGCTGAATCCCCAAGATTGGCACATTGTGCGAAGAAATTTTCTTCATCATCTTTCCAAACCAAGAGAACAGTAGCTGTACAACCCTGCATTGATCGACTAGTTCATAAAGTAGGAAGCAATGAAAAAGTTCCAGCCAAGTCTTCAAGAAAACAAACATGAAATCAAAGGAAAAGGACAAGCTGCAGAACCTCATATAGGTAGTCATCCAAGCGAGCTTCTGTTTTCGCAAGCACTTCCCTGAGGACATCCGAAGCATCCCTTTGTGATAACACTTTTTCCTTTGTCAGTGAGTCTGACAAAATATTCGCCAGAACCTCAGGAATAATTCTGAAGAATAAGTATAATTAGGTTAAAGATTCAAGTTTATAATTGCCATTGTTTGAGATAAAATATCAAGCCAAAGATGCTCCAGTGTTAGTGAAGGTTCCTATTTCCTAACATATAGTGACTAGCCTACTTATATCAAATGAACAGAACAAGTTTCAGCAAAGATTTTTGTTCCTGGCTGCAGCAACGCCTGCCTTAACTTGAACACATTTACATGGCTAATCACATGCTGCTAAAATTTTCAATTATATCAAAAGTTGATTAATGAATGAAGCAAAACCAAAAGACAAACTTAGAAGGCGGCTACAGTTAGAAGTTTAAACACAACCAATCACAGCCCTTTTCAGGTTAGAAAATAGGCAAGTGACTGATATTGTGATACGTTAAGCATATAAAGAAAACCCAGAATAAGAAATATCAAGGAGAATTTTATATAAGACATAGAGAATAGAGGTGATCTAAATTTAAAGAATAACTCACTTGCTAGCGGATTGAGCAGCCCCTGCTCCTCCATGTCCATCACAAATACAAAACAGTCCAAACTAAAACATATACATTTCGAATTATGTTAGCAAAAGCAGTGAAGTCCATTCACACAAACAACTTAAAATCACAAATCAAGGTAACCTTATTAGCCCCAGGAAGCGGCCACTTGTAATGACAAACATCTTCCATTGGAAGTTTCCTGCCTCCTCGACGTGCAGCCATGGGATCTGAGGCCACACCAATTCTGAACGGCATCTGAAACTCATTCTGAGATGAGATTTGGACCTTCCAAAGATGAAAAGAAATTGCATGAAAAGTCAATTAAATAAAACAAAAAATTATCAGCAAACACCTTCAACCACTCAGCTCGACTTACATAGATCTTTGTAGTTGTTCCCAAAGTTATTATATCTTCACTTGCAAGCTCGACAGGGTTACCCCACCTTCGGCTGCTTGAATCAGGATGACTTACTGAACGGGAGTTTAAGAGAGTTCCATTTAGGCTACCTATGTCTACCAGCTCCCATTTCAATTTCTGATAATAAAAGCAAGGGAAGTGTGACATACAGTGTAAGAAGTGACATACAGAAGTCGGATAAATGAAACTATGTAGCTACTTACAGTAGAGTTCCATGTTATTTGTGCATGCTTCCCTGAAACTTCAAAGTCTTTCAATACCAAATCAGCAGGAGAAATCCTTCCAAGGTTCACTGGCAGCTTAGAGGTACTTGCAGAGTGCACAGCATGTTGAAGTCCAATGGCAGGACCCGCAGTGACCTCCAGGCACAGCCAACTTCCTGCACTTCTAACACAAAATATGTTATATGTCTTGCACAACTCACTGAAGAAATGGATTGGCGTTGTATTACACTTACACACCCTAGGAAAGTAAAAGATGAAGAAATTACTTTGATCTTTGACGACTCTCGGAGGAAGATCGGTAAGTCTAGCCTTTTCCAAATCATGTTGCAGGTTTTGACTGCTATTATTCTGCCAGTCATATGTTTGCAATTCCGCCTGAGTACCTTTTTCAAATGGATGTTTAAGCGTTTCGCCCACCGATCCATTGTCAGAAGGTTCAGAAATTACTTGTAGACCAAAGCTTTCACCTACATAATTTAGGGCAGATTGGTAAGGTCAAGAATAAAAGATACATAGAGTTCATAACGCAAAGAGGATATTTCTGATAACAGTTGTATCATTTCCATCAAGCTAAAGATGTAGGCTCAATCCAATTTGTGTTCACAAGAGCTGGATAGGAGGGATGCAAAGACTTACCTTGGGTTAGATGGGGAGATGAAGAAGGAAGCCTTTGTTTGTAAACTCGTCCCTCTGTCAGAGATGAATGCAAAAGCCCTTCATTTTGGTAGCAAGCTCCCTCTATATCATATTCTCTTGTTACCTCACTGGTTTGACCTTGGATCAAATTTCCATCATCAGATATAAGGGGTCTCTGCAAATCCCCTACCTGCAACGAATGGTGCTGAAAGTATTAGGGCCATAACTGGATGTTCTATAGCCAAAAAATGCAAAACTTAATTCAGCAGAGAAACGATTTCCATATATGAGAACATTTAAATAACATGCCGAACTTAGTTGTTATTTCAATTTAATATGTTAACCAAGGCATGCAGAAATCGCATACAAATGAAATCTATGTGCGAAAATCAACATATTAGATAGATGAGCTACATTGTACAGCCAGTGAGAACAGAACCACCTAATAGATTAGTAAGGCTCTGACTAGAGTAGATTTTAGCAGAATTTGAAAAATGGATTGAACAGGTGATTTCACCTTTTCCAATTTGTTCATGGAATCTCTGGTTAGAAAAATAGAATACAAGAAATCCACAGAATTCCTACAAAAAAGTAATTACTGAGGAAGAACTCTTCCCACGATAAATTTTCCACCTCACAGATCTGAAATAATCTTTACAACATTCACATTTTCCACTTATTCCTATTGTTTACTCTTGTCTCTCCTATGGCTACCATTGCCTAAATATAAGCACCAAGCTTCAAATTCAGAAACAAATCTACAGTTTGAGCACAAAATTAAAATCTCAATTGATTACAAAATCAGACATGGCTACAGAACAAGAAGAAAATCTATAACACAAAATCACCTGGAAATTGCCATTAAGCTTTTTAAAAACAAACAGATTTATTGCAAAATCGAGCAGGCACACATATCTTAAATAAGACGAATCAATATCAAACCATGAGCTACAAAAGAAGCTAACAACAAAAGCACTATCTCAACCACATTCTCATTTCCAAAGTCAAAATCAGATTATTCGAAAAACAAACCCAATCAACCACATTCTCACCGCCCCTCGTCGGCACAATCACAGACAAAACAAAAATTCGCCAATCGAGTTTCTAAGAACCCCCATATACTCGCGGAAGCAACACGAGATACATGATCCAGCGACATGACACCATGTCAGTGATGACGATGATCAAGCGTTTATCGATACTCACGATTGATCATTTCGCAAGGATCAAAACGAACGAACCCGAGGAACGAAGAGTATCCTCGGGAGATTGATAGAGGAGGAGAGGAAAGATACCTTGAAGGTAGAATAGAAACGGGATAGGTATCGCCATGGCTTGCAGGCCAAAAAGATGATGAAGGAGATGAGAAGCAACATAACAACCATCAATATCACAATAATGTTCATCCCCAACATCGCCATCGTCTTCGCTCTTCTCTCTCTCTCTCTTTCTCTTTCTCTCTGCACCTCTCTCCTTTCAGATTGGTTCCCGAGAACCTCGCTTTGAATTTTTCTTACCATTCTTTCAAAATTCCACTCTTTATTTTATTTTTCTGTATTTTTAGTTTTTTACTGTCTTCTTCTTTTAGGTCTATTTTATAGATTTTTCTTATATTAATTATATTTTCTTATCTTAATTTTATCAAATATTATCTTTATTGTATTGTTATCTTAACACTAACAGTGATGAGAGGTCCATAGCATAGATTTCTCTTATCTTAATTATGTTTTTATCTTAATTATATTATCAAATATTATCTTGATTATATTTTCTATCTTCTTATCTTTTTTTTTAACACTGATGAGTGGTCTATATTATAGATTTCTTTTATCTTAATTATATTCCCTTATCTTAATTATGTTTTCAAATATTATTTTGAGTGTATTGTTACTCTTCTCTTATCTTTTTTTTTATATAGATTTTTACACTTATGGCCCTGTTTTACTTTTTTATTATAAGATATGTCATTTTTTCAAACCTTTCAACTCATACCATTTTTACAATGTACAATGACTGTTTTGTCCTTCTTCTTTTTTTTCTCTCTCATGCACTTTTTCCATAGACAAGTACGATTGGCTTATCCACGAAATCGTTTTTGTCCACGGAATTGTACTTGTCCGGAATATTGTATTTGTCCACGGAATCGTATTTGTCCATGAAATAACTATGTTGGATCTAAGCTATATACTTGTCCACCAAAAATAACTTGCCCACCATTTTTTTTCATACAACCACTTTTACATGTTATAAAAAAATATTAGTTTGTCCATATTATGATTAGTTTGTCCACAACAAAACTTTCAAGTGCCTTTGTTTCTCGTAGACGAAATTAACTTGTCCATCATTTGTTTCTCGTAGACGAAATTAATGTGTTCACCATTTATTTATTGTGGATGAAATTAGCATGTCCTTATGGACGAAATCAACTTGTTCACCCATATCTTGTGGATGAAATCAATTTGTCCTCCATCAGTAAGTCTTTTGGACCACAATAAATGATATTGTACTCTTAAGTGTGTGGACCACAAATAATGCAGGGTATTTTGGGAAAAATATACAACTCATACCATTTTTTGATGGCATTAAGTGAAAGAAGAAAATCAAAATGACATTTTTGAAATGCTATAACTTTTTTGTGGCATAATCCTCAATATTCCTCTTTTTTTAACACCGATGAGAGGTTCATATTATAGATCTCTCTTATCTTAATTATATTTTCTTATCTTAATTATATTATCAAATATTATTATCTTAATTGTATTGTTACTAATATATTATAGATTTCTCTAATCTTCGTTATATTTTTTTATCTTATTTGTATTATCAAATATTATCTATATTGTATTGTTACTGTTCTCTTATCTTTTTTTTAACACTGATGAGAAGTCTATATTATAGATCTCCCTTAAATTAATTATATTGTATTTTTACTGTCCTCTTATCTTTTTTTTTAACACTGATGAGAGGTCCATATTATAGATTTCTCTTATCTTAATTATATTATCTTATCTTAATTGTATTATCAAATATTATCTTGATTGTATTTTACTGTTCTTTTATCCTTTTTAACATTGATGAGAAGTCCATATTATAGGTTTCTCTTATCTTAATTATATTTTTTTATTTTAATTGTATTATCAAATATTATATTGTATTTTTATTATCTTTTTATCTTTTTTAACACTGATGAGAAGTCTATATTATATATCTTTCTTATCTTAATTATATTATCAAATATTATCTTGATTGTATTTTACTGTCCTCTTATCTTTTTTTAACACTAATGAGAGGTCCATGGTATAAATCTTTTATATCTTAATTATTTTTTTTTATCTTAATTGTATTATCAAATATCATCTTGATTTTATTTTATTGTCCTCTTATCTTTTTGTTCATATTATAGATTTCTCTTATCTTAATTATATTTTCTTATCTTAGTTGTATTATCAAATATTATATTATATTTTTACTGTTCTTTTATCTTTTTTAACATCGTTGAGAAATCTATATTATAGATCTCCCTTATCTTAATTATATTTTCTGATCTTAATTATATTATCAAATATTATCTTGATTGTATTTTTACTGTCCTCTTTTTTTTTCAAACACTGATGAGAGGTGCATATTATAGATCCCTCTTATCTTAATCATATGTTTTTATCTTAGTTGTATTATCAATATTGTCTTGATTGTATTGCACTTTCCTTTTATGTTTTTTTAATACTGATGAGATCCATATTATAGATTTTCCTTATCTTAATTGTATTATCAAATATTATATTGTATTTTTATAGTCCTCTTATATTTTTTTAACATTGTTGAGAGGTCTATATTATAAATCTTCCTTATCTTAATTATATTTTCTTATTTTAATTATATTATCTTGATTGTATTTTTACTGTTTTCTTATCTTTTTAACACTCATGATAGGTTCATATTATAGATCCCTCATATCTTAATTATATTTTCTTATCTTAATTGTATTATTGAATATTATCTTGATTGTATTTTCACTGTCCTTATCTTTTTTTAATACTGATAAGAGATCCATATTATATATCTTCCTTATCTTAATTATAGCTTCTTATCATAATTGTATTATCAAATATTATTTGATCTTACTATAATTTGTTTTTACCAATTTTCATTTCAAAAAAATTATATCAAAAAAAAATATTAAAAATTATCAGTTTAAAAGAAAATGAGTATGTTACGAAATTTTATAAGTACGATACCACATTTAAAGTTTAGTCAAACTAAAAGTTTTGACTGATTTAAATGTAGTGGGTGTGGATGTGGTTGCGAAAATTTTTGGAAGCAAATGATTGTGGTTACAAACTTTACTAAATGTTTTGAATTACTAGTTTAGTGGTTGAAAACGAGAGTGCCCGAATAATTTATAACTGGTTAACCAACAGATACAATAATAATTAAACCAAAAATCTTAAAAAATAAAAAAAATACATAAAAAACTATAAAAACTCCAAAATTATTATAAAATATTAAAATGTCAACGAAATATATTTTGAACCAAATAATCTGCTAACTAACTAATGAATAACACACTTATACTTGACAAAAAAGCATAAGAAAAGAGATTACGACGCCATGAACGTAACAAATGTCGACAAAGCACATATAAAACAAATTAATATATCACGAAGCCATGAACTTAACATATGTCAACAAATTTCTATGGAATCTAATATGTGTACGCACAAAACTTATAGGCACAATATAACATCAAAAATAGCATAACTATTGTTTTTAAGATTCTTACATTCGTTTTTAGGCTCGTTTTAGTTTGGTTGGAAGCCATGAATTTAACGAAGAAAAACGAAATTCGGAAACTAGGTTAGATAAGTTTTTTTCTTAATTCTCTTTTTGTGATCTTAATTGTATTTTTACTATCTTCTTCTTCTTCTTTTTAACACCAATAAGCTAGAGAGGTCAAATATTATCCATTTGGTATGACTTTAAATTTTTATACTAATTTTGACTTCAAAAATTGAAAATTGGTATTAAAATTAAATTGGTATCTTACTAAATTTTATAATTATGGTACAATATTTAAAGTCTAGTCAAACTACATAACTATGCTACCAAATATTGAGATATATAAAAATGTTACCAAATAGATGATATATTTAAAATTATAAAATTTCGTAAGATGCATTTTATTTTGGTAATTCATTCACTTCCTTACCAATTTTTGTTGTATAAAAACTCTATGATTGTAGATGTTCAAAGAAACAATCCGGATAGTATATTCAAAAGTCAATAACTGGTAAAATATTTAATTGGTTGATACAGAAAAATATTTTTTTGATGTTGATCTTCTGATTATTTATTTTTTATTTTTTTTTCCAGCAGGATCACTGACTACTTATGCCCAAAAAATATTAGGAAAACCTCAAATCAAACATTTCAACAAAATTCAAAGGTATGATACAGTCTATTTCTCGACGACATGTAATTGGTCATCACAGAGAACAACGCATAAATCTCGGTGAGTGAAATCATAATTAAATCCTTTTTTTTTTGCTAAATCGATTAATTCTATAACTCTTGTCAAATTTATGTTTGGATGACATATTTAAACTTTTGCTAAATACTATATGGCTTACGAGTTTTGTAATATTTTTTAATTTAATGTCATTAATCTTTTATCAATAACTATACCATTGTTTAAATATAACACATGTTTTTAAAAAGACAATATATTTCTGTAATTGTTTTATTTATACCTTGAATTCAACTAATCATTCAAAATTTAATCTTGCTTAAGATAAATTATGTTTTGTGTTGCAGGTTTGAGTATTGTACAACCGATAAATTCATATGGACCATATGGCACATGATGCTATGTTCGGGGCACGTCTTTGGATCTCGTATGGTTTCCTCCAAACAGAGGAGTGGTTAAGTGCAACCTCCATGCTGATTGGAGGAATCCTTTTATGTTGAGTGGGGTTTCGTGGATCGTTCGCAATTTTTGCGGCATGGCTCTATTCCATGCAAGAGATGCTTTCACAAGCTCTCCGGATAAGACCATTGCTGAATTACGATGTATCTTGCGAGATCTTCATTTACGAAATGTGATCATCTCTACAGATTGTCAAGGTGCAATGGCAGCCTTCGCAACTGTTCGGTCATTTACTTATATCTCCTTTCAGTTGGTGTCTTGTCCCTCTAATTACATCGTACGAGACATTGTGGAGAGTGTTATAAGGTGTGGCTTTTACCAATCGTATGTTGGTAGAGGTGGGACCGGCTTGGGTTCGTAATCAGTTGATCTTTGAGGCGTGGGCTTCACATGCACCGGCGTGGCTTCATAATTGGTGATCTTTTGTTTCTCCTGTTATGATTTGGACCCTTTTCTTTCTTTTTCTTTTTTTTTTTATAAAATTTTTGGACCCTTTTTTATTTTGCTTTTGCAATTTTTCTCAAATGAACCCAAAAAAATAATAATTCGGAATTAGGAAGATATATTTTGTATCAACATTTTCAATTTACAGTTTTTATGAAGTTATTTCTTTTTTTTTTTTTGGGTCAACGAAGTTATTTCTGTGTTCATTGTTAATTATTTTTAAGAGAGTCTAGTGTGACACGTGTCACACGTGTAAACTCGTTCCAAGGAATCTCTTTCGGCATTTTCGTAAGTTTTGTTTCCATGGAAGAGAAGCGGAGGTCAGGTCACACGGCTCCGATTCCGATTTCCCATAATATTATTCCGATACTCCGATTTCGGTATTCATCTCTCTCGGTATTCTAAATTTGACTGCTACGACGATTTTTCGTTAGCTAGATGTTCCATTGGTGCGTGCCTTTTACATCCTCGTAACACACACACATAGAAAATATGTATAAATTAATCTGATAAAAGGGAAAGTAAGTGGATCCCTATGAATTTCATTATCTAGAAGATTTATTGCATACTGGATATGGGCCTGATGTTGCATTTTTTTCTTTTCTTTATATGGGTTGGAATCTGAATCTAGTTTGATATTTTCTTGTTTATGTTTTGATGAAATGTGAACAATCATCAAACGTTATTGTTAGACATTGTTTTTCCTATTGTATCGCGAAGATGTTGAATTCATGAGGTTTATATTGTGATGATTCAATAGTGCTTATTTGACTTGCTTTAGAGATTTTCCTTGTTCATGTGTGAGATATGTTATATGACATTGTATGGTTATTGACAGATTGAGTATTGATAATGCTATATTCATTTATCTTCTTACAATCAATTATTACTTGATGCAACAATTTTTGGTATGCCACTTAAAATGTCCAGTTTTCTCAACTTCTCAGTTATGTTACCTTTTGTCTCTGTTAGTGAATAGGTATGTGTTACCAGTGCAGCCTAATCTCAACAAATAGTTGATGCTTTTCTTGAAGAGTGTTGTTTTACTGTGTTTATCTTACTTAACAATATAATAGCCCTCTTTGTGTCTCTCTTATTAGCTTGAACAATTTTTGTATCTCTGTTTTCCCTTTTATAGAAAGTATATCATTTGACAACTTTGATTGCTAAATATTTATTTGATCTGTTTCTGCCTCAATCTCTTCACTAATTTAGGTTCTTTATGTGAAAGTTCAAAGTTTTCCTCTAACATGAGAGATTTTTTCCATCTGTCCAAGTTTTCAAGATGTTCCAGGCACGGCTCAACCAACATGAGCTTTCTGGTGTGAGATACGATACCATCTTTGATGAATCAACTTGTCTTTTTAATTGGATAAGACCGAGCTGATGAAGAATCATCGGTCCGACTGTGCATCAACTAAATGTAAGTTTACATGAGTGTTATTTTGTTTCTATTAATCCCTACTTGAGTCGTTATAACACAAAAGCATTTTTACAATGTTGACGTCTAAGCTGTGGAAATTTTAGCTTGTTTGGATGATATGTAAGTAAGACATTATGGATGAGATTGATATTTTCGTGTGGATGTCCTGCTTCCGTAAAAGCAAAGGGGAAAGCTCTAATGTATAATTAAGTTTATTATATTTGTTTCTTCACCTAAAGTTGTGAACTATGTTAACCAATTAAATTTGTATGTATGGCTTAGATAAGCTCCCCATCTCATTCTAATGATATAAATTTTCTTTCGGGGTCAGAATTTAAAAGTTGGAGAATTGGTACATAAAAAGGTTCCACTACTATGGTCAAAAAGATGGTGGAGAGCTTTCTTTTTTTGTTATGCAATTTACATTGACCCATTAGATACAATACTCGTGTTTTACGTTATGATCATATAACATAGATGGAAAACGTAAGGCTTAAGTTTATGTCTCCACTTAAGCTCAAGTGGTATGACGTATTCCTTTGCTTTTGGATCCTCCGTTAGTTGAAAACTTGAAACCAATAGCAAGCAGTGATGGATTATGATTCGAAGTTTCACTCTGTTTTTTTTTCTTTCTTCTTTTAACTTTCTTGCGTCATGGGCATGAACAAAGAGAGTGATACGAAGTCAAAATATATTCTGATTAATGTGATGCTTTTGCTTCTGTCATTACTCACTTAATTATTGTAATCTTAATTATAAATGAAAAGCAGCTTTTGTATGAGAACACACTCAAAGCATTCTCCCTTCGAGAGGCCAAAGGTTGCTGTGTTACTTTCTTCTCTTCTATGGGGGCAGTTCCGATTCTAGGACCACCTATGCTGATCAAGATTCATTTTTGTGGATATTTGTCTGGAGATTACGTCTGCAGGTCAGCTCCTTTTCCATTTTTATTAGTTAAACTATGTCATAACTTTCTTGCTCTTTGCTTACGTTAGAGAATCCTAATTATTATTTCATTCTTTATTCATTCTAAGCATGTCAACTAGTTGCTTAATTATATATTTCTTGATTCCTTAAGCAGAGGGAGAGGAACTAGAGAAAACGACACAGTTTTATGGATAATAGCGTAAATATATAGCAAAACATTGATTGTGAAATTACGGATTTTCTGAGTTATGTTGCGAAACTGAAAACCTTCTTTGCTAGATCTATTGCCATAAACCGTAGGTTCTTTATTACCAAATTTCTGTTCTCGCATTTTCTCGGTATTTCAATTGAAAGGCAAATCTTGATTCATATCTTCTAGTGGACTAAGTAATACGTGATCAACCATTGGGAATATGTAGTAAGATGTTCCTTGTTATAGAATATAGAAGGTGAGAACTGATGTTGGAAACAATCTGACTAGAGAAAGAATGACTTTTTTTTGGTTCTCGTTGTATAATATATAATCGAAGGTATCTTCGTACCTAAACTTGTTAGTGATCATAGAATCTCTTGAAATCATTAACTAAGATATACTTTGCTTTATTCATGCCTTCAATAAACCTTGAAAAGACGAAGTGGGGTGGTTAAAGTTATTCATAGAGTTGTACAGCACACAAGCTAGCATTATGCTCACAGTTCATCAATGGTAGTAGCTAGACATTCTTTATTATAACACAAGTACAAAACTGAGATGGCTTTTTCTATTACAGGAAGCCCAGGAAGATCTGATAAAATCTCTCCCCACCCTCTTTGGAATAGGAACAGCTCACGCATTCTCTAGCTTTCCTTTGTGTAAGCTATATGGTAAAAGCATGGAGCAGAGAACTAGGTTACAATTGTTTACTATATAATAGTAAATCCACATGTCTTAGAGTTAAGGAAAAGTCAGTGACCCTAGGGCATTTGTTTACTATGAAAAAAGTGTCTTTTGTTGTTTAGAAATGGGGTTAAGTACGTAAGCATCTGATTTAACAGAGTAGACAGAAGAAAGAAAAGTGTTTAGTGGGCAATCACTTGTTCTTGCTGACGACTTAAATGAATCTTAAACTCTGTTTTCTTAAGTGTTCCGTACGGTTTCTTTTGGGTAACATGGTTTAAGAGTGAATCTTGAAATTTAATCTCAAATTTTAATTCTGAAAAAAAGCAGCTTACTGTTGGCTAGCCAAAGAGTCAAAGGACAAGGTTTGATGTTCAATTAACCCAACATAGAGTTAGAGAAAAGTTTAAGATGTTGAAACCTAGGTGGCTTCTTCTTATTAGTCCATTCAACCTTTTTATATTTCATTTAACTAAAAACCTTGGTCACTTTGATATGATGTGTTTTTTTTTTCTTTCCATTATTTCTGTTAACATAATTAAGAAGTGTTTTTTTTCTTCTTTCATTTTATAGGTCATAATAAGTGGGCGGAACATTGGGTTATACTACTTCATTGCATTCAAATACAGTGGAATTGAGGTGAGTGCATTTTTCGGCACACTTTATTTTGTTTCGTGTCTCGGTTTCTTGATACAGGACAATTCATTCAATTTATGACCATTCCTTTCAAAACTTTTGCATGAAGGAACATTTTATGTTTATTCCTTGATTAGTGCCAATAACCATTCTTGATTTGTTTGGTTAGTGGTATTTAGATTTCAAAATTAGTGGGCAGTTGTTATCATGTTGTTTGAATTGGGTCTAAGAATTACCCGACATAGGTTTTGACCTTCCTTGCCTGTGTGACACATGACTCTTTGCTTTAGATATAAAAAGAGAGTATTAGAGAGAAAATACAAACAATCGTTTTCATAATCATATCTTTTTTTTTAATATTATGTTAAATTATATTCAAGAAAACAACCTTTTTACAACAAGTATATCAGATTTTAAAAGAAAAAAACAGAGCTCTATAGTTGGAACATTGATGATGGTTGCCTCGTTTTCATAATCATTGGGGAAACCAAATTTGAGAACTTTCATAGCTTTTGTTGGTTTGTTTTATTTTTTGGGAGGTAAAATATAAAAGACAGCAAAAAAAACCTCTGTAACTTTCTGTCATGTTACTCCTATACGTGTCTCTCTCTAAATAGCCGACTGGTTTTTTCCGTATTCGTTTGATTTTGCTTTTTTCATTTAGATGCTACATTATTGTCATTACTTTTCAAAAATACAAAATTTTCTTCCAAGTAAAAACATCATTTTGAAAATAGTTTATGTTTGAACAATCAGATTTTTTAAGTCAAAAACATATTCACTACTCTTTTTCATTGGGAACTTTCTCTTTCTCTCTATTTTTTTGTTTCTTTTTTTCTGCGTAGTCTCTTTCAGTCCTTGATCACATGAGGGTCGAAACTTCCTTGGCTGCTGAAATAATTCAGTCTTTTTTGTTTTTTTTTTGCCAAATGAGTCAAAAACGATGATTAACCATGTTTCCTCTATAGTCTATGCTTTCCAAATCTGCTCTTATTAACTAACAAATCAGTTTTTTTTTTCTTTTGTACAAACTGTAAAAAAGATTGTATAAAGAGTCGATTTTAATCATGTGCCTTTCTCTTTGTTACATACACATACATACATAATATATTCTTATCTGCATTGTGTGGCATAATTAAATAAATAAATTTGTTTGCATTATTCAAGTGGTGGTATGGAAAAGCTCTCTTACCCACCTCTCTAGTCTCTGCACATTGCACAGTCACTTCTTTATTTTCTTTATTTTATTTTATTCACTTTTGTGACACTACAAATTGACATCCTCTGCCTCTCATTATCCTTCATTCTTACTTCCAAACACATCTCTCTAGCTACTTGTTTGTTTCACATCTCACAATAACCCTCTTTTACTATTTGCTTCTCTCTTAAACAGATTTCTTTTAAGCTATGGGAACTGTTGTGTATCAACAAGGGTTTCAGTCATATCTTGAGTCTCAGCTTAACGAGCCTAGAGCTTTAAGGCTTAGGCTATCTTCACCAAATCCTCACTTCTCTCAACCCTTTGGTTTTGCTCTCAAGTCTCATTTACTTGACTCCCCTAATGCAGAGGATACCCGAAACCGACAAGATGATAAACCACCTGCTTCCTCGGACTCTGACTCGACTGGCTGGAGCTTTCTCCAGTCCCTATCCTCTGGCTCCTCCTCCTCCACGAAGACGACGAGCTCTGACAAAGAGAAGACTTATGTTCAACGTCCTTCTTCTTGTAGAACTTTAAGCGACCAGAGCTTAGCATTGTGCACTGAGAATCTCGGAAGCGAATCTGGCTCTGATGTTACTGACGTCGAAGATTTGTTCTCGCTTGACGTGCAGACCAAGAATGTCGGGGAAACAACAACGGAGGCAAGACCGTTAAAAAGTAGGAAAAGGAATGTGAGCCCCAGTGATCTCCCACCTCCTTTGACCACCATGAGAGGGTTTCAATGCATTCAAATTAGACCACACCGTGAAGACGGAAGATTGGTCATGACCGCCACAAAAGCACCGCCTCGTAACGGGTGCTTTCAAGCTGACAGGAGCAATGGTCGTCTCCGTCTCTCTATCTTAAAAGACTCAGATGAGCTTGCAGAGAACCAAGAAGAGACGATTGAGCCTGAAGAAACCGAAGTATACGAGGAGGAAGAAGAAGAGGTAGAACAAGGTGATGATGAAGTGAATGTTCAAAAATCAAGAAGATGCAGTGAAGACGATCGAGAAAACAAGGGATTGCTAAATTGGGACTCATTTTGCGTTTCTACTTCCTAAAAAGAGAAAATTTCTGAATTGCTCTGTATTTACAATTTTCACATTTTTTTAATGTATTTTGTTTTTTTTTTCAATAGAAATATCGACGTTTCCTAACTCAATTAAACTAAAACAAAAAAGGAGTTATAAAATAATAGGAAGATATGGGCGAGGGAATATGCTTGTGGTCTGGTCGGCAGTTAATCTAGTTTGGTTAGAAAGATTCCCAAAGTTGTCTGAAATTAGTGGCAACCTCGTCAACTTCGTTAGGACGATTGTACCTAGACGCTTCCTTTTGTTATCCCAATTCGATTGGCAACACATCAAATCAAATTTGTAGGTGGAGTTATCATTAATCTGGCTTATCTTGCGATTTCAACTTATACTTAAACGTCCAATTGTAGGTTAATCACTTCGAGTTTTTAATTTTAAGATCAAATATTTGTTTTCGAGTGTGCATGAAACTTTCAAGTTAATTTCTTTGTAAAATGGTAATATTACCTAGCAGTTTAATTGATATTAACAAAAATACCCATACCAAGTGTCGGCTGGAAAAATAGTATGCAAAGGTTAGAGGTCACATAATCGAGTGACGTTTGTAACAAAACTAAGATTACATTATGTGCTTTTGGACTTGATAAATTACAGGTTTCGGCTGAAAAAATGCTGATAATTATAAAAAAAAAACATAAATACCGTTTCAACAGAATAAAAATGCCATATGAGTTATTGAGTTATATAAATTTCTATGGCCAATGAAAGAGATCAAAAGTTGGTGTATTTACGAATCATCAGATATAATACGTGTAGTTAATTTTTTTTTTTGTTAAAGAATAATACGTGTAGTTAAATAAAACACTGTCCCTAAAAAAATCTTTATTGTTAAAACATAGGTTCAAATTTAACCAAAAGTTATCTTTTAGTTTTAAAGTCAGAGTTAATTGTTTTGTCCTCGCTCAAAGATTTTAAAAATGCGAAAAGCAGATGCAAAAGTTAAAATTTAAAAAGGAAAACCGCAAAAGATGAATCAAAAAGCATATATATATTTTTATTTGCATTAAAATGCATATATGTCATAATAAAGTTTATCAAAAAAAAACAAAAGTTTAAGAAGCATAAATTTGAGATATAGACGTGAATATGGTCTGGAAGACGATCGATTAATGTGAAGTAGGTTGGTCCGTACAATAACGACGTCATCACAACCCCCGCACCTCTCCGCCAAATCAAAACGCTTTCGATGTACGGACGACGGATGTATTCGGCGTCTGGTTAAGAACATTTTTAATTAATTAATTAGATATATTTTGATTGCATATATATGCTTTAATCAATGATGTCACTACTTCTTTTTTTTTTTGCCCGGGAAAATACACTATTTCTAAAGATGAAACTCAAAAGTCAGATCTAAACAATATATGTAGTACAATATTGGGAAAATCAATATTTGTAATTTTATAAATTAGCTATATAAAAAAAAATTACAGTATTATGATTTTGAAAGACTTCTATGTTCTTACAAAATATCAGATTTCTTTTGAAAATATCATTTTCTATCTGAAATATACTGATTTAATTAAGTTTTACTTTATATTCTGGTTTATGTTCTATATAATAAATTAGAAGATAAGTTCCCTAATTATGTCTCCAAATTATTAAACTGCATTCTTCATGTTCGGTATCAGTATAGTGCAAGTGTCCACTCGTTTTCTCTTTATATGGGAATATAATACTAAGAAATGTAGTGAGGGACACGTGAAACTCTACTGGACGGTGCTTTGAAACTCTTTTTGGTAAGGGTTTTGTCTTTTTGGTTATTGAATTACCCAAAATAATAATAAAATTTTGGTTATTGTTTTTTTTTTGCCTAAAAAAAAATAACCAAAATTTTTCAATTGGTTATTTTAATTATTATAATTGTGAGTGGCCATTGATCTATAAAAAGTTCCTTTTTCACGTTCCTTTTCTTGCAAAGTAGTCTGCATGGATCCGCGTCTATCCATTTGGTATTATTGCATGTTGGTAATTAATTTGGCATACCATTAAAAAATGGAATCATGTCAAAATATAACGTTCTTAATAGCTAGTTCCTACAAAAATTGAATTACAATACATATATGTATATTTTGGTTAATTCTGTAATTCAACAAAAACTAGAGTTTTACGTAACAATGCATCTACAAATATGATTGATGTTTTCATTTTCAGATCTGCAAGAAAATTGTACATGGATCAGTTGATGGGGAAGCCAATATTTTATGGGTTTTCGATACTACCAAAAAATAAAAATTGTGGGTTTTCGTTTCTTAATCAAGAACCAAGTAGCAAACATTTTGGTTAAAACTCCCAAGCATAATTCCAACTGGTCAAAACCATCCACTCGAGGTAGAGGATGTTGAATCAAGTGTCAGAGCTTTGGGGCCTTGAAAATACTCTACTCTCTACCATAGACTAGGGGTGGGCAAAATATCCGGGATCCGAGATCCGATCCGATATCCGCTCCGATCCGTCCCGAAAATTCGGATATTCGGCACAGACGGATCCGGATCCGGATCCGGATCCGGATAATAAGTTTGTTCTTACACGGATATCCGATCAGATCCGTCTTACAATATTAGATAACTATTTTTATAATTTTCCTAAATGACATATACATATTTTTTAGGAATTTTGTGTTATTGTGTGTTAGATGTTTATTTTCAATTTACTAAAAAATTATATTTCTTTTTTAGGAACAAGAAAAGTAAAAAAAGTGGACGAAGACCTGTTTATTTATTTGCTATGATGTTTTAACATCAATTTTAAAAATTTATTAAATTTTTTTTCTATGATATTTTTGTTTGATCATTTCATGGTATTTTTAATACTGATAAATTAAGTATTTCTAGATGTTTTTGTTATTGAATTAATTTTTTTAAATTATATATATAATCAGTAATTATATTTCGGATCGGATCCGGATATCCGCGAGTATCCGTCTTTTTCTCGGATACCCGAATTTCAGATATTCGTGATGAATTTAATTATATCATTTGTTTGGTTTAAGCTACGTAAATCATAATAGCCCCCACCAGCTTGACCTCTATATGATTAGTGACGCAACGTCTTTTTGGTGTGCTTCAATTAGGTTAAAGTTTTATATTCCATCTGAAAATGTAGAGAGAGCATTTATGTTCAAAAGTCGAGCCACAAGGATGGATTGGTGAGTGATTTTAATTTTTAAGTATGTGGACGTTAATATATTATTACGACCATGACGTCGTCTTTCCATTCTATCCACACGGTCACACCTCACTGGAGGTACCCTTTTCCTTGATATATTTTTATTCTTTTTATAAACTAAAAATGGAAGTATTTCTTTTAATAAAAACTTTTTTGTCATTTGATTGTGGGCTACCTTTAGATTCTTTATGTTGTCGCTCTCTTTGACCGAATAATTAACTAATTAACTTGTGAATTTGATTGCAACATCAAAATTATGTTGAGTTTATAGGAGAAACACCATAATTAATTTTCTAACCGCGTAAATGAAATCATTGCTTGGTAACCAATACTACATAGATACAATGTTTTTGTTTACTACACACGTACAATTATTTACATACATAAAGTTGAAACTTCTGTTGTTTATGTTATAGATAAAAAAAAACTTATGTTGTCTAATAACGTTATTTTTTTTTTATCTATTAGTTAACATTAAAATTTGTACAATTGGATATGACAATTTTGCGGATGTAGATGGATCCGTGAGTAGTGGCAACATGGCGACAAAACTAAATCCTAGCTGGTACTCTATTGGTGGATTTGCTCCTGCCCTAGAATACTACTATATATTTTCTATATTCCTACTTCCAGCAAAATGATTTGTAACGTGGATTAATAACGTTTTCCTATGTGTGTGTGCATATACATACATATACACACATATTCCAAATATATAAAGTTTTGATATCAAGAATATTTTAGGATAATTTTGAATTCATTTAAAAAGAATTTAGGAAAAGGAGATTAAACAAATTGAGGACATACTCCAAGATTGTTGGCCATAACAAGGATACAATATTAAGCAAGATTCTAAAATTTGAAGAAAACAAACTAAGCTTCTACACTAAAAAACAATATAGAAACAATAAAATGATTTTAATCAACGCCATTGAGATTTTATTTATTTATATAATCTTAAAGTTCGAATCGAAACCCTAATCTTTGTAGATCTGAAGTTAGTGTTTAGTCAATTTTTTTTGAAAATGTCTCTCCGGCCAAGTAAGATTGAACCAAGGACACAATGGACTTAACTTCAAGTGGTAAACAAGAAAGTTATGTTTATAATGATGTTACATTCAGTTGGTAACACGATCAAACCCTAGTAGCTACTACTTGCTCTAGAAAAAATCGTGGATCACTGAAGATCAACTTCCTTTGAATTTGACACACTGACACATATTATTTGTTGATAATAATTAGAGAGAGGAGAATATAGAGAATAACTGAAGAGATCCAATGAGGTCAAAAAATTATAATTCTTGGACACGAATATAAGAAAGTTATTCATTATTCACGCATAACCTTTTCTTACTTAAAAATAAAATAAAATAATTCATTAGAGTTTCAGAAATAATGGATAGTGCATGGTAAAATCCGTTTCTTGTAGGAGCCAACCAGTGGTCTTTAATTTATCAGTTTGAGTGATCTGCATTCGTTAGCTCTTAGAGTTAGATCCCTTTCATGTTCTTTAAATACCAGCTAACTTCACAGTTCACGTTTCAGCTTCACAGTTAATATTATCACTAAGAAAATGGTTTCTCCAATCTGTTTTTCTAAACATGTAGTTCTTCCCTAAATTAATTAGTGTTAAAATGGCTAATTCGCTCAATCAAACTAATATTACGATGAATTGGGGTATTAGACTATAAGAACACCTCCAATGAAAGTTGTAAGAAGAGTTATTAAGAGAAGTTCTTAAGATTATTATTAATAAAAAAAATAAAAAATGAGAGAGATGTTCTTAAAGTTCTTTTTTAAGAAGTCATAGTTTCTTGTTTAAGAACTCATAGATACACACGTCGTTCATATATTGGTTTTATTTTTTTATTTGAATTAAAATTTAATTATATCACTAAATTCTATTAAAATAATCATATTTTTTTGTTTAAGAAACTTAAAAGTTCTAACCATTAGAGATGGCCTAAGATAGCTCAACGTAACTCAACTAATTTAGTATCTGCAGAATTTATATTTACCAATCTGAACTCATAACATCTAAACTGTGAGATAAATGAATTAGCTCGAAAACTAAAATTAAATAAATATAAGCTAACGTTTAAATATTTAACATTCAAAACTGAAATAAAATTGTTATCAAATGCTGAAAACGTCTAGAGTAATAGAAAAAATCCTGCAAGGATCATCCAAATGGTAATTCCCTTAAATATACTCATTATGTGAGTTTTCAAATTTGTTGCATGCTAAAAGATAAAACTATATAGTAAAAAAAATTAATCAAAAAAAAAAGGAAGAGAAAGAAAAAGTGAGGGTGAGAAAGTAGATACGATTCTTCCCTCAATCTCTCTGATATTTTCAGTCATAATATGATATGAGAGATCATTAACTTCATTGTTTGTTAGTGAAAAGAAAGTGACGTTTCGAAGACGTATCCTAAACGCAAAATTCACTTGTCTTCTTTTTTTTTTTCTTTAAGTGTCGTGTCTGAAAATAGTCAAGTCCTTCAATCAAAACGCTCCCTCACACTTAGAACATGCAAAAAAAGAGGAGGCACGAAATCTAAAGATAGATTATAGAAATCGAGACAAAATCAAGATTTTTAAAGTGAGAAGATATTCTTGTTTCTATTTTACAGCTTTGTCTTTTTTTTTCTTCTTTCTTTCACGTCCATCCACCAACCAACCAAAATGCACTATGATATGTGTCAAATTGTTATACTCTTTGGTTCCATTTTTTTTTGGTAAGAAATGTATCATAATGTTGACTAAAGGCTCTACTGGTTCTATGCAAGAAAATTGTCAAAAAAATAAAGAAAGAAAAAGGCTCTACTGGTTTACTGAAAGTGGGCCGGTAAATAGTAAAAACAATAATTGACCAAAACACACTTATTAAAATTACGAAAATACTGCAGAGTAATTTATAAATGCAAAAAAATATCAACATTATTTTATCATTTGAATACAAACTCAAACAAAACATGTATATATCTACCATAAAATAGTTTCCATCAGAGAGGCTTGTCACTAATAAAATTTAATCCAAGCAGGTCCGTGAATTTGGGGCTGACTGATTGTGGTTTTAACTGAGCTTTTATGCTATTGTTGGGATCCATTTTGGGTGTTAAAATATCTAAATAAGTGTTTATTGGAGATAGATAAGAAATTTATTTATAGTAAAAGATGATTTTTTTATGTGTCCTAATCAAATAAAACAAGTCTCTATTTATAGAGTATGAAAATTGATGAATTCTGGTATAAAAATTAAAATAAAATATATTTTCTATGAAATAATTGATTTCAAATGATTATGATAAAAAATAAATATCAAAAATCTTATCAATCAATAAAAATAAAACACGTGTTGCTATCTATATATTAATTAAAAACAATTTTGTTACTCAATCAATAAACGCCACGTCTCATGTTTGTCCCCTGCTTTTACGAATTCAACAGAATTTAATCCACGTCATTTTTTCTTCTTCTTTCAACTTGCCATTGCATCTAAGCAACAATTAAATTTTTTAATTCAACACACCATTGTAGCTAGTCTAACATTGGTTATAAATAATTATTCAAAAAAAATGGTTGTAAATATTTTGTTTAGTTATGGATATGAACTTTATAAAAATTGAAATCACATATTAATATATTATTGACTTTACAAAAAATGGACTGAGGGATTTTTAGAAGAATGTAAACCCTGTAATTAAAATTTTTAAATTTAAAAGCTACTATACCAATCAATCTGTCAACTGTGAAGTGTGATGGATTTCAAACTTAAAAGTTTTACATCTTAACCCTTTATATAAAAAAAAAGTTTTACATCTTTGCCGACCAAAAAAAAAAAGGTGTTTACACTTTCAGTCTTCATTAATGGGCCTTATTAGTTTGGGCCTATTTCGTCGATTTTATAACATACGAGCCTATGTTCACAACATATTATTGGTGCCGTCAGTGTATCTACTGCTAGAAATAAGGTTTGTTCAAAACCAAGTTTCAAAATGTTTTTTCTTTAGTAACTAGTTTTGATAATGAGCTCCTTACAAACGGCACTGATCATTTTATCAAAATGTCATTTAGTGATAAATGTTCGTTAAGATTTGGGTTTCAAGAAGAGAAACCTAGACTAATCCTTGTTTGTGTTTAGAATCTTTAGATGATACATTTGCCAACAAACAAAGGTTAACAGATTGAAGAAACTTGGCAGTGTAAACAACAAATATCCAAAGGAAACAAAACGATAGAGAAACAAAGATGAAGTAGTACTCATTATTTAAACATTACAAAAACTGAAACTCAAAGTAGTAGTCATTTAGTGGGACTCAAAACATGAAGAAAGAAAAGAGAAGGAACACCAAAGTTGAAGAAACGAGGCTATTATTAACTCCAAATGCGAAAGCTCCAGAGGCCGGAGAAAAGCCACCCTGCGGTGTGGTTGTAGTGAGGACGACGATAACCCAATTATCATCAGAACCAATACCAATTCCAGTGAACTTAGAATCATTCAAGTTCTTGGTGAAGTGAGTGGAATTTATAATGACAGCGTTGGGATTATGGTTAGGAGCACAAGCTGGCATAACCGCACCATCTTTGATTGTGGTAATGTTGAGGCGACATTTAGCGAGGAGGTTAGGGTAATTCAAGAGTCCAGGTTCGGATCCAGGTAAAGAGGCTGAGATAGTGGCGTTTGTGCAGGGTCGGGGTTTTAATTGGTCTTTGACTTCATCTGCGAGACACTTTGCGTTTTTGTTTAGTGTTAGAGTTGTTAGGTTTATGGATGTTCTGTAGTTGTTGAAGCCTGTGAAAAGCAATTCTTCGTCATCTGTAGATTATTACAAAAGAACACAACACATATAAAAGATATTTACATTAAAGTAAGAATAAGAAACGGTTTTTACTATGGTCGAGATCTAAATGATCATGAAGCTGCTGGAATTATATACAAGTAAGAATTAAACAGATGAGTTCTAGATGAATAGTACTACCATCGAAAGTAAATGTTGAGATATCTAAGTTGAAGAATCCAGAAGATCGATGTTGAGGAAATGAGAGAGTTACCGTTGTTGTCGGAAAGAACAGGACGATGGAGGGAGAGAAAGACAGAGAGAAGAAAGAGTAGGTGGAGCTTGGAAATCGCCATAGCTTTCTTACTTTTTTCTTTACCTCTATTATTTTAGAGAGTTTAGTTCCTTGGCTTTGACTCTTCGAAGTCGTAAAGTTCCGTTGTTCTTATCGACTCGATTTGAAGGATTTTTTGTTTGTTATAATTAGTGCTTTATGAAGTCTTTTCTTAATTTTTTTTTCCAAATAAAACTCAAAACAAAGACTTATAGCATTGGAAAGATTCTTAGACCACTTCCATTGGTTATATTTTAAGTGTTTTAACTAAATTTTTTAATATAAATTTAAGACAATTTGAAAAAAGAGAATGAAAGAGTGTCTGGTATAAGCCACTAAAGACATTTATTAAGACACTCTCCACATATGTGTCACTTTGTGATTCATCAACTTTTATAAAAGAAATTAAAATTTATTAAGACACTCTAGAGACATGTATCACCATTAAAAATGCTCTTAATGTAGGTTCTCATATGGGTTTTGAGACATTCATTATTATTTTTAATAAAAAATCTTATGTGGAGTTCTCATGGTTTTTTAGAGAAAAATTCTTATTTGAAGTTTTCATGGTTTTTAGAAACTCGTAATACTTTATTATTATTTATTTTAATATTACATCAGATATTTGGTGAGAGACGACCACTAATAGCATCTTCATCAGTGGTATCTAATGGAGTCTCTACTTATTAAAAATTTGAAAAAATAATAAAAAGTGAGGAAAGAGGTGAGTTACGTCTCTTTATTTAGAACCTTTGAGAAACGTTTCTACACATTTGTAAGTCATTGATTGGTTCATTCCCTACTTATTATTTAAAATTAAATAATTTAATTAAATTAAAATTCTAGTAATATTATTAAATTGTCGAATAGACTTTGAGTGTATCTTGCTGTTGGTAATGCTCTAATGATGTTTTGTTTAGCTATGAGTGGATAGAAATCAATCTTTCAGTACAGAAAACCTAGTTATTATATTTGTTAATGTTTTTTATTAAATCGAATAAAAATTACTTCAACCAGATAAATCAAGCACAGTATAGCAAACCTTTGCAGTTAATAACCAAACTTAAAATGTGACCTTATATGTGAACATTCTAGTGGGTGTGGGTTTGGATACTGAGCTCTTTACAAATGAAATGGCGTTGATAATTTATCAATAATGTCATTTAGTGATAATATTCCTGAAAATTTGGGTTCCAAGAAGAGAAACCTTTAATCCTTATTTGTTATAAAATCTTTAGATGATACATTTGCCAACAAACAAAGGTTAAAAGAAGAAGAAACTTGGCAGTATATAAACAAGCAGATGACCACAACAAAATCTCGAATAAACAAAACGATAGAGAAGCAAAGATAATGTAGTCATTTAAGCATTGAAAAAATGGGACTCAAAACATGAAGAAACAAAAGAGAAGAAACACCAAACTTGAAGAAACAAGGCCATTAACACCAAATGCGAAAGCTCTAGAGTTATTGTCCTTACTGGCCGGAGAAAAGCCACCCTCCGATGTGTTGGTAGTGAGGATGACCACAATCCAGTTATCACCAGAACCAATACCAATGCCAGTGAACTTAGAATCATTCAAGTTCTTGGAGTACTGAGACTCTGTGAAATTGGTCAAGACAAGGGTGGGATCAAGGTTAGGAACACAAGCTGGCATTATCTCACCATCTTTGATTGTGGTTATATTGAGGCTACATTTGTTGAGGAGGTTAGGGTAATTCGAGAATCCAGGTTGGGATCCAGGGACAGAGGCTGAGCCAGTGGTGTTTGTGCAAGGTTGGTTCTTGAATTGATCTGCGAGTTTATCTGCGAGACATTCTGCGTTCTTGTTATGTGTTAGAGTTGTTAGGTTTATGGATGTTCTGTATTTGTTGATGCTTGTAAGAAGAGCGTCTTCTTCATCTGTGGATTTCAAAACAACACAACACATAAAAAAGCTATTTACAGTATATAGATAGATCTAATGATGAAGCTGGAATAATTGAGAGGTAAGAATTGAACAGATTCGAATATTTTCAGTTTCAGATCAGATCTAGATCAATACTAGGATCAAAAGTGTTGAGATACCTAAGTTGAAGAATCAAGAAGATGTTAGAGAAATGAGAGAGCTACCGGAAAGAACAGGACGATGAAGGGATAGAAAGACAGAGAGAAGAGAGAGTAGATGGAGCTTGAAAATCGCCATTGACGCAGAGCTTTCTAACTTCTTGTTTTGCTGATGAATCTTCTTTCTTTTCTTTCTCTCTATTATTAGGTTCGAATTAGGTTCCTTGGCTTTGACTTTTTTAAGTTGTTGCTTCGGGTGTTCTTGTCTAATCGATGTGATGCCACGCAGACAATTAAACTGACTTACCAAACGCTGTTGTTTTGAGGATTTTTCGTTTGTTTGTTGTTATAAATTCAAATTTTAGAGGGAAGTTATAAACATTTATGCTTAATAGATAGATAAATTCAACAAATTCTTGTTATTTCTCACAAGTCACAAGAACTCACAACCGTAGATAATTGGTGATTTTATGAAGTAATTCTTTTTAGAAAAATTTACCATATTCCAAAAATAAAAATGAATTCAACAAAAACATGCTAAATTATATTTATGTATGGCATAAGAGAGGAAACTAAATTGCAAAAGTATTTTTTTCTAAAAAAATATAACACTATTTTCTCCGGGAATTTAAATTTTCTTTCGCATAAGTCTCCAGCAGAATATGCCATTGCAAGACAGGTGAAGACAAAAGAGCAATGTCTTAAAATCTGAATACAATTTAAAAAACTGGTGGTGTATGTAACTTGATGAAGATAGGGTGGACCAAATCCTTCCAAAAATCTAGTAAAATGCAATTCCATGCAACTCTCTTCTCTTCTCTTTTATCTTCCCCTCTCTTCAAACCTTTCAAGAGCCAATATTTCCAGCAAAAATGGTGGTTTCTGCTGACTGCAGAATCTCCCTCTCTGCCCCGAGCTGCCCACACGGCTCCACGGGTTTCACCAGGCACATTAAGTTTGGCAGCTTCTGCAATGGAGAGCTAATGGGAAAGAAGCTCAACTTGGCTCAGCTTCCAAATATTCGTCTTCGATCTTCTACTAACTTATCTCAAAGGAGAATTTCAATGTCTTTAACTAGTGTGGCTGGAGAGAGTAAGGTAAGAAGTTCCAACCTTATTTTGTTTGCTTATTGTTATTCTTCGATCTTCGATCTCATCAAAAGTGCCCTGCGCCGCTTTTGTTTATGTCAACAACCTCCAGGTACAAGAAACTGAGGCTGAGAAAAGAGATTCAAGGACAGTTGCTTCTATTATTCTTGGAGGTGGAGCAGGAACTCGACTCTTTCCTCTCACTAAACGTCGTGCCAAGCCTGCTGTTAGTTGCTTCTCTGTTGCAAAGTTTCAAATATTTCCTGCAGCACTTAATCGGGAATATGAGTGTATTGCAGGTTCCTATTGGGGGAGCATATAGGTTGATAGATGTACCGATGAGCAATTGCATCAACAGCGGAATCAACAAAGTCTACATACTCACACAATATAACTCAGCATCATTGAACAGGCATTTAGCCCGTGCTTACAACTCCAATGGAGTTGGCTTTGGAGATGGCTATGTCGAGGTCTGATATACTTTCTTCAACATCCTTTACGCATTACGAGCCAGACAGGTTTGATGCATCTGAGGCAATTGTTTGAAAACTTTCAGGTTCTTGCAGCCACTCAAACGCCAGGAGAAATGGGTAAAAAGTGGTTCCAAGGCACAGCAGATGCGGTTCGGCAATTCCACTGGCTTTTTGAGGTAGAACTCAGACTTTAACTAGCTTCTCTTCACATGAAAACAAAAGAGTCTTAACATTATTTTCCATAGGATGCAAGAAGCAAGGAGATAGAGGATGTGTTGATCCTTTCTGGAGATCACCTCTACAGAATGGATTACATGGATTTTGTACAGGTGAGCCAAGATTGCTTGAACCCCATGCCCTTCATCAAGAGTTAGTTACTCTCATAGACTCGTGACTTGATCTTCAATCTGCAGGATCATCGGCAGAGTGGCGCGGATATAAGCATTTCCTGCATACCAATTGATGGCAGGTGAATGCAAAAGAGTAACTAGATCCTTTCATTTTTTTTTCCCAGCTTATTATGCTGAATCAAAGATCATGATTTCTTATAGTCTCTTTCTGTGTTACATGGTAGACGTGCCTCAGATTTTGGTCTTATGAAGATAGATGACAAAGGAAGAGTTATCTCTTTCAGTGAAAAACCTAAAGGAGACGAACTGAAGGCAATGGTATGTTGAAATTTTCTGGATTCACTTATAAACACTGATGCATCTCAGAACAAAACTTGAAGATTATTCTGACCTCGGAGTATCCTTAGGCAGTAGACACAACTGTTTTAGGACTTTCCAAGGAGGAAGCTGAAAAGAAACCATACATAGCGTCAATGGGAGTTTATGTTTTCAAGAAAGAAATACTGTTAAATCTCTTGAGGTAACACTTTTAGTTCTATATTCTGTCTCTGCATTCTAAGATCAATGCAAAACAAATAGTTTGCTACTGTTTTTGAAATCAGATGGCGTTTCCCCACAGCAAACGACTTTGGTTCAGAGATTATACCCTTCTCAGCTAAAGAATTCTATGTTAATGTCAGTAACATTCAGATTACGCACATTTACATCTAACGAATAGCGTTATATCAAGGGATACTAACAAGATCTCTTGAGCAGGCTTATCTCTTTAATGACTACTGGGAAGATATAGGAACGATAAGATCTTTCTTTGAGGCAAATCTCGCCCTCACTGAGCATGTAAGGACAAATATTTTCCCAGATAACTCTTATTTCCAAGATATTGTACATAAGCATATGTACTCATTTTATATCACTTACATACATCTACATCTATACCTTTTTAGCCACCGGCATTTAGTTTCTACGATGCAGCGAAACCAATATATACATCAAGGAGAAACCTGCCACCATCAAAAATAGACAGCTCTAAGGTAAGTAAAACTGACAATGATATATCCCTCTACTACTCTGTATTTCTGTTTTGGCCCACTTTCTTCAGGATTAATCTTAAGTTCGTTACATGTGAAGCTTATTGATTCGATCATTTCTCATGGAAGCTTCTTAACCAACTGCTTGATTGAGCACAGCATTGTGGGAATTAGATCCAGAGTAGGGAGTAATGTTCAGTTGAAGGTATGCAAAACGAATACCTTACTAAATTATCAGAAAGGACTAGACTCTAAAATTATATGATGATCTAAAATTATGGAAACTCTAGGACACTGTGATGCTTGGGGCAGATTTTTACGAAACTGAATCAGAAGTTGCATCACTGCTTGCTGAGGGAAAAGTCCCCGTTGGAATAGGAGAGAACTCAAAAATTAAGTAAGACTAACTATCAACTTTATCACAGTTTACCTTAAAAACAGTTTTCATTTGTGAAGTTTCCTCATTCCTTTTTGTCCTGTTTCTTTCTGCCTTCTCCTTTTCCCTACAGAGAATGCATAATAGACAAGAATGCTAGAGTCGGCAAGAATGTAATCATTGCAAACTCAGAGGTAAAAAAATATTTTAAGAAATATGCACTCTTCGGACACAAAATTCTTCGTTTGCTTATCTCATTTCCGCCAATGTGATGGTTTGCAGGGAATACAAGAAGCAGATAGGTCAGCCGATGGATTTTACATCAGATCTGGCATTACAGTTATCTTGAAGAATTCAGTAATCAAAGATGGAGTTGTGATATGATAATTTTAAGTTTTAAGTGTGAGAACTAAGAATGCAGAGTATAAAAGTCAAACTTAAATTAATAAAGAAATTTATTTGATAATGATGACACTTCTCAGATACTCTTCCATGTAACTAATTAGTTATATTAGGCTGATGGTATCTGGACTCATCCGTATTTGTGGTCATAAAAAAAAATTCAGTAAACAAAGACAAATCTGCAAAACTTATGTACTGGGATAGTTAATAGTACTGTACCTACAACATCAGTTCCTCGCAGGTGAACATAAGTTCATTTTCAAATCTTTGCAAGACAAATCGTTCCTCCGACGTGATAAGATTGGCAACAATGCACTTCCTGTCAGAAAAGGGTTTTCGACCAGCTCTTCCAGCTCGATGCAGATAATCTGTAGCCGTTTGTGGGATATCAAAGTTGAAGATATGAGTTGTTTCTGGTAGATCAATCCCTCTTGCTGCAATATCAGTAGAAACAAGAAGAAACCCTCCTCCTTGCCTGATTTCCTATGGGAAATCATGAAGTTTAGTAACAAAAAGTAAGCATCTAGGATCAGAATCCGCAGACAATAGAGCATACATACTGTTAATGAAGCTGCTCGTGAATTGAAATTCATGTCCCCCTCTAGTAGGAGGATCTCTAGTGAGCCATCATATGAAGTTTTGAGGAATTCAATTAGTAGGCTTGTAGACGGATCATTCCCAGCCTTTTTTGACTTCTCAGACTGGAAAAAATAAAGAATCAGAAAAGACTGTTTAATGGTTACATTAAGTGAAGTCAGAAGGGACATAGAGCTTTCCAATACCTGCTCCCCGACAAAAATTATAGCTGATTCAGGTGCATCAGACTCTAACAAGGCAAGCAATACTTGATGCTTGTTTGTCTTCCCACACACCTGCCAAAATAAAGATTAGATGTGCCAACAGATGCATATCATGACAAAAAAAAAAAAAGTGGAACAGGTTAAACTTACAACAAATCTGTGAAGAAGACACAGAGGCATGGGCATGATAGCGCTAACATGAACATGGACAACATTCCTCTGCAGAAATATGAGAAAAAGATAACGGACTTAAAACCCCAGTTCAGAATTGTATAGGTTGTTATATTGCTGGGAGTACAGTGAAGGAATCAACAGCAGCCCAAATTAGTTCATAAACAAAGCCTGAACATAATTCACAGTAAAGGAATAATTCATAAGCTAACCTTTGTCCACTTTTGCTGTATACAGTCATGCACAAAATGTTTATGCTGGGGGATGGAAGCACTAGCAAAAACTGTCTGACGTTTATCGCATGAAGAAAATGATGTCAAAAGCTTCCGCACAGAACCGACTTGTTTTGAGGAGTAGAATAAGAAGTCAACCTATCAAGTGACATTTCAAATCTATTCCTGGGTCAGAAAATGTTCTGAGCATGATGTTCAATCATGTTCTATGGAGAATAATCAAAGAAGTACAATAATACAAAGTTGAGAAACTTTTTACCTCATCAACAACAAGAACTCTCACCGAGTCAAGTCTAAAAATGTGTTTATCTAGCATGTGGCACAAACTTGCTACCGTAGCAACCACAATTGCTGGTGGCTCAGCCTGAAAAAAAGTTAAAACTTGCTGAACTAAATCACAAGAACAAGTGACTCAAGTCCTTTAAAAAAGACTATTTTACAGTAACTTAATAAGCAACCGAAGTGTCCAAGCCCAAACCTTTAGCCAGCTTTTGTGCCTTCTAAGCATTCCTCCGTCTAAGAGAGCCATTACAGTACATCCTTTCACATCAATATCCGATTTTGCAGCCAACATTCGAGCAACTTTTGTAACCTAAACCCAAAAGAAGCAACAATTTCAAGTAATGTCATAAGAAGATCAAGTCAAAGGAAACTCCAAATCAATGCCTAGCAACACTTACTTGCATACCGAGTTCCCGAGTGGGTACAACAACTACAGCTTGCACAGAAGATCGTTGAGGATTTATAAGTGAGAATATGAGTAATAGGTAAGTCAATGTCTTCCCTGAACCTGTCTAGAAATAACAAATCATAACAATATTAACCGTTCTGACAATACCACACAGAGAATCCAAAAGAGAGAAATTTTTAAAATTGAAATATAGATGAGAGAAGAACTTGGGCATGGAGGATGCAATCACGGTTATTAAACAAAGTAGGTAGAGCTTCTCTTTGAATATCAGTGGGATACACAAACCCAATCTCCTCCATTCTACAAAGTTTTTAAAAAATCAATCTTAGAATTTGTATACTTGTCAAACCAAATTTAAAGAGAGCAGTGAAATGAAGCTTGCCTGTGCAAAATATGCTCTGGCACAAAACCGTGGCAGATTTGTCGTAGAGTTAATGCAGTTGTTTCAGTGGCACCGTTGCTTTCGATTTCAGTGGAAGCGTCGGCGGCGACGGCTTTGAGGTTAATAAACCGAGAGCTGGAGGAGGATTTGAGAGCTCTTCTTGTGGAAGTAAGGTTTAGTGTTGAGCAAAGGGAGGGAAGAAAGGGTGAGACTTTAGGGAAGAGGGCGAGATGAGGAACAAAGAGAAGCTGTGACGCCATTGATGAGCACCTCCGAAAGTGATGAAATCGGAAAAGGAAGGATAACGAATTATATCAAAAAAAATTACTGAATTTTTTTTGCTTTTTTTTTTTAAAGTTCACAGCTTCATTGTGGAGTCTAATTGCTAATTTTCTGTGATGGTCGCAGAATAAGTTGTAACTAAAAAACATGAACATGTTCACTGATAAATATATATTACATCTTTTGTTACAACTCATAAGCTTCATACCAAAATAAAAGCAAAAAGTTTGATGACCTAAGCTATAATTTATATTTGCTTCTTCTTTTTTTGCTCCACTTTTTCTATGGTTCTATACCAATTCCATTGGAAAACCAAGCCAATTAATCTAATAAGACCACCGAACATAACTTCAATAAAAGCAAGCAAAAAGGATCTCTGAGGAGACATGCCAGTGGTCGCAATAGATAGTAAAAAGCCAAGAAAATGGCAAGTCACTGTGAAATTTCCAGCTTTGATACCGTCAAGACATATCTTGGCTAATTGTTTGGTTTTCATTGAACCAGAAGATGCAGCTATGATGGAAGTGAGGTCTGGCCTCTCATGATACAAAGCTTTCAGTAACAAATTAGAGTACAATGTACAGATCCATCATTATTAATTAATGATTCAGGATTGTTAACTTTCTTCAAACCCAGGTGTATCTGTGTCAGGAGGAAACAAGAGAGTCACATGAATGTCATCACATATAACTTCTTGCTGCAATGCTTGCGCTAAACCTTGAAGCCCAAATTTGCTAGCTGATAAGCATGAGAGACCGATGCCGCTGGATCCACCGGTGATGAATGAAGACGTGGCGAGACTTGATGGGAATCCTGACGGATCTTGGCCGTACGATCAAAGCTAAGATTATGAGAAGAGAGATGATGAAGAAAAGAATTGAAAAGAGAGATGGTGAAGAAAAGAATTGAGAAGAGAGATGGTGAAGAAAAAGAAGAGCCAAGAAATTGCCGCCATTAAAAAAAAAATTCTTCACTTCACATTTGCTAATTGGTTCATCTAACGAAATTTAATTTTAAGACTATACATAACAAACAGATTTAAATTAATCTAACTCTATTATCGCCGAAATATAAATTTACAATCATTAACTATTCCACCGCCATTTTTATTTTAAAGTATATTATTTATGATTCAAACTAAAGATTTAAACAAAAAAAAGTTGAAGAGGAATCTTCATTATATAAGGGTTAAAATTTTCTGGTTCTTTTATAGACTCTGTTCCATTATGATGACCTCTTATTTCCATTTCATCTTTAACTTTAGTGCTCTCATGCTTTGTTGATTAATTTATAATTTAACCTATTATGACATCTTCATTTTGGTTAATCTTGTTTATGTTCTGTCTATGTTGTGAGCTTATATTATTTCCTATGAGTTTCCCCTATATATTTGCATTATTTGAATTTTATTTAATAAAGAAAGAAAAATTGTGATATATAATGAAAAATATGTGATTTTTATGGAAAAGTGGAAGTAGAGCATCATATTATTTTGCTCTAAATAGAAATATACTAAAAGAATAATGGCATAGAAAAAGAGAGAGAGAGAGAGATGGGCATGTGAGTAGGGGCAGGACAGAAGGTGTGTGAGCTTGTGACAGTCTTTTGTTCATCTTAGATCTGACTTTTTCTTTTATATTCAGACAATGTGGCAAACTAACTCATCTGTGATGTCCCAAAGATATTTGATTGATTGGAAAGAGACATTGAACATTTGCTAATCCCACATGGGGCTTGTCCTCTCTACACATTCCTCTCTTATCAATCTTGGTTGTAATCAACCCACCAAATTCACAAACTTGGTTTTTTAATTCAATCATTAAAAATATATTACAAATGGAGAAGTCAGTGAATCTCTAAAATGACATGAAAGCAATAACAAACTTGGAACATATCCCTCCAAGAGCTTTCTTATTGTTCACTAATTTACAAACAAATCAATCTTATGCCTCTATTAAAAATATTTTAAAAATTATATGAATCAATCACACAAAATCATGAATCTTGCAAATTTGTTAAATTAATCAAAAGTAGATAGATGATGCATCTCTGTAGGTTCTTCTTGGGATAGAAGCATGGACACTAGTGTTCATGTTCATGCTGCTCTTGTTGTTGTTGTCGTTGTGAGTGGTGAGAGTACTACCTCTTGAGTTGTCATGATTCAGCTGGTACTCTTGTCTGTTTTGACGAAGAGTGTGTTGTTGTTTGGCGTTGAAGGAACTAAACCTACCTTGTTTCTGATGATGATGAGGTCTTCTTCTCGGCTGAGATGATTTAGGGATGAACACACCAGTCCCTTTGCTCTGTTCTTGATGATACATATATGGAGCCGTTTGGTAACCTCCTCTAAACAAACCCTGTTTCCACAAAGATTCAAGAGACACAGTTAGAGATATCAGAGAAGCATATAGAGAAAGAAATTAGAGAGATAAAGGACAGAAGAACAAACCTGGTATGAGAGGGAGGAGGAGGAAGAGAGAGCAACAGGGTTTAACTGTTCATCTTCATCCATGATGAGAAGAGAGATCTGTTTGCTTATGTCAGCAAAGAAGACATCATCATCAAGCTCTAACTCCATAGCCATATATATCTTAGCTTCCGAGTGTCTCAAGACTTTGTTGTTATGTAGAGGAAACAAAGTCTTATATATATTATTTTGCTTTGCTATTAGTGGAGTTCGAGGGAATGTTGAAAGAGTCAAATAAATAGGCAAGAGATTGGCATTTAGAGATAGAGAAAAAGAGAAGGGCATGTGGGTGGGAGAGTGGGGCCAGAGAAAATAGAGAAAAGTTTTTAACAATGTTAAAATCTAATCTGGCTTAAGTCCCCACACAACACAACATGGACAGAAGGAGGTTGTGCATTGATGTTATCCAGTTGTTATATTTCTTAAAAGATAGAATCAAAGTTCACTCACAACCAATATCCACTCTGTTTTTAAATTACATTTTAACTTTACAACATCTATCATATTTAACCAAAAACTTTTAGTACAATAAAATCATTTAGATAACCCTTGGTTAAGTTTAGATTATTTGGATTTTGGATCATGATATTGTGAAAGAAAAAGAAGAAAAAAAAACTATCTTTGATAGGGGGGCCTAAGGAAATCTTTGGTGTGGCTATAAGATCATAAAACAGCCACATCTGAAGACAGTTTGTGGTGGGCAATTGAGGAAATGGACAATGAACAATTTGGATTATGAAGAGAGAGACATTGAGAGAAAATCTAACTCATTGATATGATATGGTTTGAGGATAGTGTTTTGAGTGAAGTAGGGTCACACACCGATCCTCTCTACTTGATAGCTCATATAAACAATTCCCCAAGTGAAGCTTTGATGGTCCTATATTTTATATCTTAACAATTATCTATTTCCTTTTCTTTTTTTTACATATCACTTTCTTTCTTTTTTTTCTTGAAAATTTTTGTCAGTTTTTGGTCTTTGGATTAGTGATGGCATATTTTTGAACTCTTGACCTTTCATTGGTGATAATGAAGGATGAAAGTCGAACCAACTACCTTATCTCCTCGACCCATACTACGTTTCGTAAAGACTTGTAGTTTTTTAAAGTCTCTTAAGATGAGATGAAAAGAAAGGTCCAACCAAGCATAGCCACAAAAGGAAGAAAATTTTAAAAAAGAAATATGAATAGATAAGTTCAAAACCAAAAGAAGAATAATATATAAAAGTTTCAAGTGATGAACAGAGAATATAGTCTTGTTTGTTTTGGTTTTGTTGGCTTTCCATTACAGCAATGGCCGAACAATCAATCTATTGTTTGTCCCTCTTGACTCGTGTTGTTGCGAGTGACATTTGTAACGGCTGGTTAATCAACACATTCTGGTTAATGCTAAATTCGACATGTTATGTTTTATAATTTATGTAATTTATCATTCTTAGTTCCTGCTATCAGAATTCTACAAAGCAAGAAAATTGAAATCCTGGTAAGAATCATGATCATATGAACTGTTAAAAAAAAACAATCTCAGACACCAAGATCAACTTGTTTTAGGCTCTAAGCTTTTTCTTGTGACAGATTCTCATATCTTCGAGGTTAAAAGCAATCATATAAATAAACCCATCTGTTTGGAGTTTACATAAAAAAACTACATCCTTTTCCATCACGCAGTAATGTGCTGCTATTAACGACAAACAAACAGACCAAAAATAAGAACCTGACAAGTCAAGCTGCCCTTATCTCAATCGATCAAGCTGCTTTCAAAGGGGTTCGTTCCTCTGTTGAAGTTCATGCTCCAATGGCTGTATCCATGTCTGCAACACCATCGGCTCCTTTGAAAACAACCCTCACCTTCGTTGAGATCGCTTGTTTCTCTTCGTTCTTGAGCATTGTGCCAAACACATTGAGAGTGTCCTTTTGGACTCTACCCATGAGGTCATAGAGCGGTTTGCTTAGGTTTGGCCTGTCCATCTCTTCTAGAACCGGAGGTGCCTGCATGTAGAGGCTGTGTTTGCCGTGTCTGACACTTGCTTTTGACAATAGAAGCTTCGGATATTCTTCAAGCATGTTAATGAACTGGGAGAAAACGAAAAACATGAACGAATTGGCAAAGAATTGAGACGTGGAATTTTAAATGGACAAAAAAAAAGTGCATACTTTGGCACAAGTAAATTAAGATATAGATAAAGGCGAAAAGACAGAGAACAATCACAGCCAAATATCAATACAGGGATGAAAATAATTGCATCAATGGAGATTGCATAGAGACGATGATAATTTAGCATGAATAAAGCAATGAATGGGTAAGAAAATCAAGGATAATCGCAGACTCCCAGTATTAAAAAGACAATGAGACGGTAAAGCGAGAGGAAGGACCTTTTGCAAAGTAATTGAGGTGTCCAGCTCAATCAGAATGCCCGGACCACATACAAGACAGTCCGTGATTCTCTCAAACTCCGTCACTTCAGTGTGGAGACCCTCTCCACCGTTATACCTTGCGAAAATGAAAACCAATAACATTGCTTGAGGATAACATTGAATTCTTTGCACTCCATGTAAGTAGAAAAACTGTAGTCCAAACACTAGCAAATAAGGCAGAAAGAAAATAGTAAACCATACGCAAGAGAATTTGTAAGTGTTTTGCTGCATCCAGACACAATCTTCAAGGTTTCAAGTGCACAAGCTGCTGATATAATCGCGTTGGTGGAAGCAATTGCCGGTATTATATTTTTAACCACACCCTATATAATCAAACAAGTGGTTCTCTCATAGTTTCTTCATGAATAAAAATACCAAATGATTTCATCGTGCAAACTTAAAACAGTCAATTTCTAAATTGTTTTAGAAAGTGAACAACAGACAGAAAAGCGAGAATGGTTACATACTTGTGTGAGAGAGTATGTGACACCCGGAATTCCAAAAAGCTCGGCTCTCTTACTAGCCTGCAAAGATAATGGAAACCATGGAATAAACCAAAACTAAAACCCATAGCATAACGAGCAAAATAATGACTAACCTCATCATAAACCCACTTCATATGTTCTGGCTCATCAGGGTCAAAGGATCTTCCTTTTTGGACCTGCAGGAAGAATCAACTATACCGTGACTAAAACAACTACATATCCCCTTGGAAAGGGTCTCTTTCAAAGAGACTACAAAGAGAATCCATTCACATACCTCAGGCCACTTAATTAGATGAGCATATTCAATGCAATGAGCTGCATTCCGAGGTGTTTCTGCAAGAGTGCACAAAGGAAACTTCACTTGAGGTGGGAAAAGCCAAATCGTGCACTCAAAACAGGGTGTAACTCCAGGCATGATAACTCTAGCATGACCCTTGAAACCTTCGGTTCCTCCATCAACCATCGGCTTGATTGTTTCTCTTCTCGGGGTATCATCTTCCTCATACTCTATATTTCACAAGTACATGATCAGACAGAAACAAAACAAAACACAAAAGGCAGACAACTTAAAAAGCCGAGAGATATACAATAAAAGTTTTTGGTTGATCAAAGTTTAAGAATTTTTTCATACCAAGAAAGCTACAAGCTATTGTATTGATGTATGTCCGAGCTTCGATAGAATCAAGACCAAGGGCAATGATATTAAAATCATTATAAAACTCAATCTCTTTGTCTTCTATACGTGAAAAATGCGGCACAATCTCCACTCCACTCACTCTCTCCATGACACGCTTTGCTGCTACCTCTGCCTTAGGCTTTCCTACATCTTCAAGTCTAAAACAAAACCCAACAGAATTAACCAAACAATCCTCACAGAAGAAAAAACCTAACAATATTCACAAACCTAAAAATACCACACAAAACAGACACAATGAACATAAGAAACTTCAATATTGAGGATTTAGAAAAATTGCCTGAAGAGGAACTGGCGATTGAGATTAGTAACCTCAATACGGTCCATATCAATCACATCAAGTTTACTAAAACCCGAAAGAGCCAAGTCCTTGAGGAGTTCACAACCCAATCCACCAGCACCAACCACCAAGATTCTCACATAATCTCGCATGTCATCCCTCAGCTGAATATAAAATTTGGCTCAGCAAAACCCATAAAAGATACAAAATTTACAGAAACAAAATCGAAATTAGAAATTCGTTTACATCGGGTCCGGGGTAGAAGTCAGCGCCGACGAGATTCCCAGGCCGGAGAAGAAGCTTATCGAGGTCTCTTGTCTTACTCTCAGGAACAACGTGATCAGGCATTGAAACCTGAAAGGCGTTACTTTGAGGAACATCGAGATCAGCCATTGAAACACCAAGGACGGAGAAAGGAGACTGTGTGGGCGATTCACCGAGATTGATGACGGAGGAGAGAGCTCGAAGACCTCAAAGCCGACACACTGCCACAGGGCTCCGAAACTTCTCTTTAAGTCGACCCTTATAGTTATTGGGTTAACAATGGGCTGGGCCCAAAACTATATTATATTTGGAAAAGAATACGGTTTATTTTATTATAAATATTCCTTGGTTTTAAATTTGGACATTTTTTAAGATTTTCTAGGTTAGTTTAGTTTAGCATGTCTATCTTTTTTTAGATTTTAATTAACATTTTGTGGATTTTTTTACTGTTTATAAAATTTTTATATTATTAGCGAATTCCCCATTATATTATCTTAATTAATTTCCAAAAGTATTTATATTCCTTTTTTTAATAATGGATATACTAGCGCAAGAGTTTATCAACCCTATAATCAACCTCTCAAAATTTCTCAGTCATTAAGTTGCGGAATGGAATGAAACCTATGTATTGAAAAATCAAAAATAACATAAAATAAGTTAATTATCTAAAGATTCACTTATTTGCTTGATAAACTTTATTTATATATATAATTTTAAAAGATAAAAGATAAATTATATGTTTCTACGAGTGCATATACTTTTTAACTGGTAAAATAGTTATGAAATTGCGTTATAAAACATCATTCTACCAATCGAAATTTACATACAACCAAAGTTGCTTAACCTAATTATCGGGCCTCTCTTTGACCCGACCCTTACACTTGTTGAGTCAATAATGGGACTATGCCCAGAACTAAGTTTTTTTTTTTAACGTCTTTATTAAAAACCTAAGGAACTGTGTACATAGTCATGAAACAGAAAACTCCTTAACATTATATAAGGATAAAAGTAAATATTTGTTGTCATGTGCTGGCTTTGTCAGCTTACTTAATTACAATTTCTTGGGACCAAAGCATACCATAAGTTGGTGTAACGATCACTACAAGAAAACAATTTAATAGCTACTGCACAATAAGTAGCATTTTAGTCGCTTATAAGTGAAAGGAGACCAAAATGCGACTAAATTATGTAATCGCAAATCGTGCGTCGCTAAATGAGGTAGTCGCAAATTGGTCGCAAATATTGCTACTATTTTGCGACGAATTATACCGTCACATATTATGCGACTACTTAACGACTTCATAATAGCGACGCTAAAGCGACGACCATAATTGACATTGCAAAAATTTGCGACTAAAACCCGCCGTAGCAATTCGGTTGCAAAAATAGGGTGACTAATTGGCGACTACATATGTAGTCGCATATTTTGCGACTACATAGCGACTGACAAAAGGCCACAAAATTACGACTACATTGAAACGTATCATAGCGATCGATATGCATCGTGTAAATGACGAAAAAAAATAAAAATAAATCAAAATTAATTTTTTAAAAACTGCATAGCAGTCGCTAATTAGTAGCATAAACTGCCACAAATTTGCGACTACATATTATGATTGAAACGTCACTTATAAGCGACTCATATGCGACTGACGTTTAAATGATTAAAAACGAAATTAATTTTAAAAAAAAACGAAATTTTTTTTTTAAAAAGAAAATAAAAATAATGTTTAAAATGTAAATAAAACTGCTTCTGTTTAATTAGAACACAAATATAACACAAAAATATTTAACCGAAATAAAAATTAAAAACTAATCATTGTCTAGAAAATCAGGTTGGTTCTCCGGTGGGGTCAATGACGGGGTTGACGTGCTTCGGGTTCTGGGATTGGGATTCTAAAACCGTGCATATCCTCGCATCCTTTTGCATATAGGCAACAAGCATCTCCAAGCTAGCTCAGTCACCGAGATTGTTGAGCTACTTCTGCTTCTTCCGCTACCTTCATGGCTTCTTCGGCTTTAGCACGATGATGCTCGTTTCTCTGGGCTTGCTTCTTCGATCTTGGCGAGCAGCTTTCAAGTTGGTCCCATAGTTGTGCCATCGAAGTATAGCTAGTAGACGCACCAGACCGCTTATCCTTAACAAATCGTCTCTCCATGCTACCGAGTCCATACATTGTGCCTCTAGAGTCGGGAATGGTTGACTACAAAAAAAACAAATACTGTTGATTATTTTGTATAAATGAAAATACTAAACAAAATTATAAGTGAACTTACCTCTAAAAAGATAGCATCTAGCTCTTGGGTTGTAAGTTCCGGACGTACGGAATTAGCATCAGACAAGTCGAAATCATCATCTTGAAGTTGTGCTAACTTGTCCTCAACGTTCTTATCATACATCTCGCAGATTTGCTTGGCCTTCTGGTCGACAAAAGTCCCATCTGCTTTAGTATGTGTCCGCACAAAAACCTCTCCAACAAACACAGGTCTCCCAAGTTCTTCCTCCTGTTTACACAAAAAAGTAATGAACTCCAGAAAATAAAGACTAAATTGGCATTAAACCCCATCAAAGAGACTAATTACAAAGTTAAAGTAAAAGGAAAGAATCAAGACAACTTACCATTTCATATTGAATTTGCTCATAGCTTTTTGTGCCAGCTACATATTTATGAACACCAAGACCACTTTGCTCGAAGTTCCATGAGTTGGACGCCACATCGCTTCTTTGATTCGCTTACTTCACTTGTCCAATATTCCTGCATTTGGAGCCACAATGTCTCCCCAATCCACTTTGGCCTATCTTTATTTCGTACTTTACTAACCATATCCTTCATCCGGTTGATACATATAGCATTGTATTTGCGTCTCACAAGTGTGGTGATCAATGGATCCCAAGTTATGTCTTCGAGAATAAAAAGATTTACTAGGGGTTAAAAACTTTTGAAAATATTTTTAAAATAATAGAATTGAAATTAAAGTTATCATACCGCAAAATCAATGAAATATCTATCTTGGCGTCTGGACGGAACTTTGGACCAACTATAATAAGGTCCATCAAACTTGTGCTTCAGGAGTTTAGACACTTTCCGGGTTATCCGCCCCTCGTCTCGACCAAACCTATATAAGTTTCATGATTACATTAGTAGTAAATAAATTGAGAAGGTAACAGAAAAAAAAAATTTTAGAAGGCTTACCATGTAGTCCTTTCGACCAACTCTGGATTCAAAATAGGCAAATATATTTCTCTTCCAGGAGTTCTCAGAAGATCCTCTAACGTCATATGTCATAACGTCATAACGTCATATGATATTGCTTGCGTCTTCGTGCTACTTGAACATTTTTGAAAGACTCAGTGCCACGAATTAAAGGTTCATATCTCCCCAACTGAGAAGGGAGGAGACATGTAGGAGGTGCATCTAAGACATTTATGGAAGGCAAAGGAGTAGATATTGGCGTGCGGTATGAGCTTCCATTTTTGTACCAGCTCCAAAGAGATAGGTCTATTTCAGAATCATCATTTCCAGAGGAATTTGACATTTTAAGAAATAAATTTGATGACTTGAAATAATAAATTGAAAGTTTGTATTAAGGTTTTGATGTTTAAAACATCTACAATGTTTTACATATATAGCTAAACATGTGGATATAAATCAATAAGAATATGTAGTTTGGTACACCTACCTCCTCAATTTGAACATGTGCATATAAATCAAACAATTGTACTAGTAGTCGCATTTTAGTAGCACAATAAAGTAGTCGCTCTTTAGTATCAGAAAAAGGAACTGTGATGAGAATACAAATATTTACGTAATTTCATTCATTTTATCTGTACGTAGAGTCGCATTTTAATCACTTTTATATACCATCAATATGAGTCAACCTCAAATATCAATTGGGATACAATAATCCTATAACATCAAATATTTACGATATAGTATAATAAAAAAAATTATAAAATAGATATGTTAACATTAAAAACGAACTTTTATTAATAACAGAACAAACAATGACATGGATTTAATACCAAATGTCATACTTATTTCACAATACATAATTATATTAAAACATTATTAAACAACTAATTCAATGATCCATCTCAAACTTCTCGATGTGATATTGACAACAACCATAATAATCACCATTGCATTTGTAAAAGTCTACTGGTTCCTCAAAATCCGGACTTGGAGGAGGATTAGGTGCAGGTTCCTCAACTTTAAAACCAAATTTCCTCGCAATGGCATCAAATCTACGTCCTCCGGTTGAGTTTCAACACCTTCAGCATAACCACCGCCCTGATAACTTTCGTATGGAGATAATGTAGAACCGGGGGTGACAATTGGTTCAACTTCTGTGATTGGAGTCTCTGATTCCTAAGACATCTCCACTTTTTGGTGCTCCTCATCCCACTCTGCCAACCTCGCTGGTAATTGAGAGTCAGTTACATCAGAAAAATTGATAATTGATGCATCAGAATCATCGAATGTGTTAGAAGGAAAGTTTGACATATTTTTTCTTTGGTGTTTGTATTAAACCTCCTATTAGTGAGATATTTTATAAGAGATTTTGTGTATAAAAATTAACATTTTCATCTAAAAGTAGGTACACTTAACTATGATTATTTAAACATGTGTAAATATATGCCACTAAAATGTGACTACAACATAAAAAGAAAAGAATTTAATTGGCCATAAATTATTTGCATTAAAATGCGACCATTTAGCCACTATTTCTTAGTTTGCAACATATATTTATTATTAGTCACAAAAATGTCGCTTTCTATCTTACTACATAAAACTGTCGCTTTCTAGTCGCATATGTTTTAATAATGACCGACTAAATTATGACTATATAACATTTTGTAACTATATCAACGAAATTTGTATTTTAGTGAGTTTTTTTCGCATAAGTATGCGACAATTTTGCGACTAATTAAGTTTTTGACAAAAATGTGACCAATATGCGACTAAATAATTGATGTCGCATTTTAGTCGTAAAAGCAGTCGCTTTGTAGTCGCATATGTTTTAATAATTACCTACTTATTTGCGACTATCTATAATTTAGTAACAATATGAACCATAGTCATATATTAGTGACTTTTTAGTCGCAAAAGTATGCGACTTTTTTGCGACTAATTAATTTTTGGACAAAAATGTGATAAATATGTGACCGATTACTTGGTGTCGCATTTTAGTCGCAAAATCGTAACTCTTTCGTCCTTGATCATTCATTACATAAAGCAGCCGCTTTTATATAAGCTTTTAGTGTTTTGTTGTAGTGGATCCATCCAATCGATAATGGAGTGGGGTCAATGGATTCTAATAAAAAAATAAAAAATATGTGTATATAAATTTTTTTTTTGGTTGAAAATCAATTTTGAACCCATGAAACTTTAGGTTTTTTTAGCCCATTTACCTTTTGCACCCATTAACTTACTTTAAAAAAAATTCCAGCAATTACAAAACTCAAATCCCATTTTGTTTTTGACTCCGGTAAAAAAAATTTCTGGGTCTGCCACTAACTGCGAATATCATATAAAAATGGTTCCAAATGTGCATTATGAACCTTACACTGAAGAATTCATGTAGTGTAGAGCAAACACCTTCCATAAGTATGTTTCAAAATTCTTGACACCATAACGACTGTAGAGCATGTAATAAGGTCAAACATTCCACTTCTAAAGGGCACGAGCCTTGTTTAAGCTTCGTGAAACCCGTTAGTTTATATACACTATGTTCATCACGAGTTATCCAACTAACCCCAATAAAAGAAGCATTATACCGATAACTTGCGACAACATTACATTTGTATACACCAGTTGGTGGAGGTGTCCAACGTTTGTCGTTGTCGTTAGGTTGTGATCTTGATGAAGGCTGATTGGAATTTGCCTGAATCCATTATGTGGCGTTGTGCCCAGGACTAAATTATATTAGGAAGAAAAACACGTTTTATTTAGATCCTTAATAAATGTCTCTTGGTGTAAATTTGGACATTTTAACTTAATTACAGATTTTAAATTAAAATTGGAATTATTGTCCTTTGATTATTGATATTATTGCCAAAAAAGTGTTTATATTCCATTTTTATAAAATCAATTGATATCTTAGCATAAATGTTTATCAACCCTAATATAATCAACCTCTCCAATTTTCTTCTTTCATACTTTTTGTCTTGCTGTATACTCTCTTAGACGCAAAGAAGAGCAAAAATAAAAAAAAACAGGTACATAATGGAAATTTCTGGTGTTACTTTGAGCATCGTGTTGTGTTTTGTGTTTCTCGTATTTGGTCGCATCGTCGCTTCTTGCATCGATGCCCATGACCAGCAAATGAGAGAGCAGCATGCGAGACTTGTTGACATGGAAAAATATAAAACGGCTACTGAAGCGAGACTTGTTGACATGGAAAAAGGTAAAACGGTTACACAAGATCTCCCCACTTATGGCACTTTTCTTCATCATCATCATCACCATCATCATCATCCTCATCCTCATCATCATCATCACGGTGCCACATTTTCATGGTGAGACCATTCGACTGCTGGATTTATTTGAATAAGTAACATCAACTTTCGATTTCTTTTCAATAAGGATAATATTTCGTTGATTTATACATGGATTTATTTATAAGCGAAATGAAAATAAAGTTATGCGAGTGTAACAATATGTTTACCAATCCCTTTGAAATATTTTGGCTTCTCGTCCGTAATGTGTAGAATAGTTGGAATGTTTTTGCACTATATTTATTTACTTATACCAAAACACCTCTAACTTTCCAACATTTCTTGAGCAAAAAGGTCCACATTTATCAATTAGCATGAGGTCATTCAAATATTTTTGAAGCTAATGAGATTTCTCTTTACAACCAAAGATGATTAACCTAATTAGTAATTACATATCCCCACCCAATTAACCTAATCACCCAATCAAAACCTCAGCTGTTTCAAGTCTTGAGCTCTAGAGAGAGTAAGAACAGCTGTTTCACCAAAGATGTTATGTAAAGCTTTCTGAATCCCCATTGTTTGATCTTGAATAACCTTCATGCTTAAGAAACAACGCATAAAGAAGCTCATTCCAAGACTCGGGAACTCCAGGGAGACACCAATGGCTGCAATCTTGCCTGTTGACCGGCGCAGGACTAGCCGAGCCTAAGTAGTACAGTGATGGGTGACCATCATTTCTTTGAGCAGCCATGGCCGTTATGTTCAACACTTTTAGTTTAACCGTCTCTGATGTATTGGAGTAGTTAAGAGAGGACAAAATATCTTGAAGGAGCTTTATATGTTCCCATGTCTCTGATGGAACCAGAGAGGCTCCAAAATCAGGCAATGTCTCCATATGACATGTTCCTCCAGTTCTCCAATCTCCTCCTCTGAATGAAACAAAACCACAATTAAAAAATGGAAACTTCATAAGATTGATCAAAGATTGTTGTTTTCTAAGTAAGTGTGACAAACCTGAAATGCACGGGCGCAAATGTGCGAAAGAAAACCTGTGTTTTGCTTGAATCCATCTCTTCTTGTATCCATTTCACAACAGTCTTCATAGCTCGTCTATAAGCATGATCTATCTTCATTTTCAGTTTCACTTTTGCACCTTCTTGAAAATAACAACCGCTGGAGTAACAAATCCAAGATCAGTCAGGGAACCAAACCAATCTCATTTGATCCAGAGATTGTTAACAAGAAGAAAGAAGCTAACCCGCGAATAGTTTTCTCGTAGTTCCACCAATGACCCGTGTTAAACACTAATATATCTGCGTCTTTCCACTTGTCGACACTCCAGTCCATCGTCTCTAGTTTAAGAGTTGTCTTTACCTCTTCTGGTGATCCTTTAGGTGGACGGCTTTGCAGAACCAAAAACGGTGCTCTATAGTATTCAACAGTGCAGTTGTAGTCATGAAACCTGAATACAAAGAAGCCCATGTGCTTTGTGATGGGTGTATTGTTCACTTCGTAAACCAAATTCTTGTCCTTGATTGCAGAAGATAGCATACAAAGAAGAGACTCCCATTGGTTTCTTCCAATTGAGTCTCCAACAAACACTAGCCGCTTGTTCCTTAGTTTCTCCAGCATCAACTTCGCATCAAATCTGATCAATTTCATAACAAAAAAAGTAAGCTCAGTAGCTATAATTAAACCAAACACATTCAACTAATCTATAAAGTCATGCCAAAAACATTTCCTTCAATCTCGGTGAGGATAAACTTTCTAATCTTAGACAATCACAAAACTGTGTTCATTCATGTTCTTTGGATCCATGTGCATGAGTCTCACGGGTTCATATAATACAAATCTTCTATGACATCACATGGAACACAAAGGACAAGAAATTGAGATACGCCAAAACTTTAAGAATACTGAAAGCGACTTAAGAACTGTAGCAAACTCTCAAACAAATCTTTTGGCTACAGAGAAAAATGCAGGAAATTATCAGAAAGAAAAAAAACGGATTTGTATCATCACTGTGAAGAACATACAAAAGAAGCATTACCTGGGCAAATCACAATGTGTAGGTTGCCATCTCCATTTAGTGTAGAATACATCAAGTCTCCCAAACTCAGTGCATCTGAATCCTTCATCAAGAAAGACACAATCTTTAGACTCATACAACGGATACGATTCATCCCAAACCCATTTCCCATCGAACACATCACAACTATTCCCACTCTCTTCAAGAAACCCAACTCTGCTGCTGCTGTTATCTACAGAACCATCGAGCTCCTTGAGCCAGAGGAATCTATCCGATTGATCCGAAAGGTCGTGGCTTTTAGTTTTAGCAACGGTTGTGTAATCGAGGTAGAAGAAGCTGAAGACTAAACACAAACCCACCAAGAAAAACCCCAAAACTCCCAGTGATGGCTCAAACACGAGCCTTAAACGCTTGAATCTCTTTACTACTTCGGAAATAGGCATGGCTTCATCGTCTTCAAGAGATGGGTTCTTCGACATCTCAGAGTTTTGAAAAAGAGAAAACAGCTGCAAAAGTTGAAAACTTTACTATCTTGATTTTGTTCTTTCTTCTTTTTCTTCTTGTGGCTTTTTAAAAGAAATCAAAAGGGAAAAAGAATGAAGAGAGTAAAGGACAATGGACAGTGAAACCGAAGAGGCAGCTTTGCTTGCTTGGTATATACTAGATTCGTCAAATTAAGAAATGAATCAGCAAATTTAACTTCACAATTTTGGTTCCAAATCTATTTTTCTTGACCGTAAGTGTGAATCGTGGGTCCTTTTAACTGGTGGGTCCCGTTGATCCAAATCATGGCACACTCGCTAACATGGCGCGTGACGTAAGTGGTGAGAGTGGTGGGTCCAAAGACGGCGCATTACCCGACGTTTGCGTTTGCGTTTAGTCACTATTTTGTTCCGATAGTGAATACACATTTACCGAAAATAGCGTTTTGGTCCCAAAAAAATGTGGTGTGTATAATGTGATTCATAAAATGGTTGTTACTGCTAGAAAAAATATACTAGTTCCTTGGAGGTTGCCTTCACGACTTCACGATAGCATTTGGTAGACTAAATAAATGGAATTTGGAAATGAGATGGAATCTTCTAATATGATTAAAGAAAAGTAAATTTAGATTTATGGAGCTCGAAACTCCGACTCGAGGCCGTCCATGCCGGAGATTTACATGAACACATCACATGTAATTTGTCTAGGGGCAAGATTCAATGAGTTAGTGAGTGAGAACCGAGAAGAGGTTACGTACCGGCCAAGATCATTTTACTTTTAATTGTCCCAAGATTGTTAAAAAGCTTTTGTTTAACTCAATGATTTAAACCTTTTCTTCTTTTTTTAATGATTTGGTCGCACTCTAATACGAAGTAACAGTGAAAGAGCGGATGGTATGGATCTCATAATAAACTCATTCACCATGTTGCTTCCTATTGTTGTTTCCAGCCAACGAATTTTGATTGAGAGAGCAGTCACAGTGGTCTGCTTTTGTGATTTGCAAAATTTTAATCTTCACAATTGTTCAAGGTTTGCATCAGATAGATAATCAGAAATTTCTTACAGAACAGATTGTTTAAGGGTGCAGACATGGTTCTTAGTCCTTACAAGTTTCGTAACTTCGAAAATGATTTAGACAATCTATAATATACTGAGATAAGCTCCCAAATGATTGATATAAAAAGGTGAAATGGTGGATAGTTACAGATTGATCTTAAGGTTGATCCGAGAACCAAAACATAAAAGAAGCAAGTTTCGACAAGGTTCTTCCTTGCACACGTTCATAGGTCTATCATTAAACCCCAATAGAATAAGACTACCTTTTCTCCTCCCATCCCTCGATATTGTTATTGTTGTCCCACCTTGCTTCTTCTTGTTCATCTACAAGAAAAACTTAGTGTCAAAGTTCTATAATTTAGAGCTTATAACGTATTATATGGATTCAATTTCAGACCCAATGACTAAGAGCATAAATGGCTTGTTGATCCATCAAAATACACACTATGTGGAAACAAACTGAAAGAGAATCATTTGCCTAAACTAGTTCTGATTGTTGATCCGTGATTCTGCTTGATTCCACTAATCACACTTTCATGTGTAATCAAAATCTAAACCAAAAGCAAGATTTCAAGACAGTAGATAGAGGAAAAGATTGATACTTTCTTTTCCAATATTGCCAATTCTCAAAAACTAAAAATGAAATATCCGAAATTTCACGTGGATCCGAGCTAACAAATACTCAGATTAAAATTTTCACAGAATCGACTCTGACCCATCGTAAGATTGTTCGAGACACACTGATAACTTCCTTCCACAGTCCAAAACCAAACCCTCCAAAGAAAAATGGATCATCAACTAACCATCAATCATTCACGGCATAAATCTATCACTGACTACACAGAAGAAAACGAAACAGAGACAAGAAACGAGAGAGAAGGAATACAAGACCTTGTTGTTGAGATTGAGAAGACTGAAAAGATCGTTCGTATTGCTCAGCCTTTTCAAGGAAAGGCTTATAGCCAAGTTCCAGTGACAAGTAACCAAAAGCCAATGATCCCAACACTACCACCGATGATCGAATCGCATTATCCATCACCGTTCGCTTCATCTTCTTCCTCTCTCTAAAACCTCCGATTTCTGAAAATGTTTTTCTTTTTTCCTATAAAACAATGGCTCATATGCCTCCGAAGTCAAAGAATTTTTCTGTTATGTACCTCTTTTTTTTTTTTTTTTTTAAAAAGTAATAAAATTACGATTTTATTCTTAATGAAATCTGATTATTGACCAAATCGGGTTAATATAGTTATAATTGTAAGAGATACCAAAAAAAACACAGTAACTCAGATGGTTTAAACTTACAGCACGTGCCCAAGCCCCCGAAATTCGAATCTTGTATTTGTGGTACAACCAGTATAACTAGTATTTTATTTGGTACTATTACCTCTAATTGTACTAGTTGTACCCTAATATGTGGTGTAACTAGGTGTAACCAGTACAACTGGTATTTTATTTAGTATTACTATCTCTAATTGTATCTTAGTGCGTGGTACAACTAGGTACAACTTTGAACAATTTATTTGAGAAATCTAAGTACATATATTTGTAATTGTAAATGATACTAAAAAAAATATGATAGCTCAGATAGTAACGACTCTTATACAACTAGGTAGTACTTGGTACAACTATATTCAAATATTAAGGAAAGGGGATATAAAGATTGAAGAAGGAATGATTTGAAGAGCATATGAGCCATGGATCCGAAGTAAGACCTTCGGAATAAAACAGAAGATTCGTCTCTCGCTGCTGTATCGGAAGCGGTGGACTTTCTCGTCCCTAGTGTAGAATCAAGGAGAATCTGATGTTGGTGAAGCATAGCGTCATCTCTAATTTAGGACGATTGAGTTCTCCCTCACCTTCTTCTTCAAGTGTGCTCAGAAGACAACAGTTCTTGGTACGAACCCTTTGTGGCTCACCAATCAACCCCCTCAAGCTCATCAGAGCAATGAGTTCCACATCGGAGGCTGACGCTGAGAGTGTCCTTAGAACTGTAACGCCATCGCTTGATCCCAAACGACACAAAGGCCAAGCTGGTTAGTAATCTCCCCGTCTCTGTGTAATTGTTACTGGGTTTATGTGTTTTGTGGTATTCAATTGTGTGATCAGTTATAAATCAATTACGAAACTTTAGGATTTCAAAGTTTGATTCTTTAAGGTTTCCTTGATGTTTTAGCTCCTGTGTTGAAATTAATCTGTGTCAGGGAAGATAGCTGTGATTGGAGGATGTCGTGAATACACAGGAGCTCCATACTTCGCCGCCATTTCAGCTTTGAAAATCGTCAGTAGCAATCACAGCTTCTTTCTACTCTTGTATCATTTTAGTTCATCTGTACACAAAAGAGAATAATTTGTTTCTTGTCTGTAAAACTTGTAGGGTGCTGATTTGTCTCATGTCTTCTGCACTAAAGACGCAGCTCCTGTTATAAAGAGCTATAGTCCTGAGCTTATAGTTCACCCTGTTCTTGAGGAATCGTATAGCATCAGGTGAATACTCCAGTCCATAGTGTGTGCTACTTCTACTGTGTGATTTCATTTCAGTAGGTTTTTAGTTACAAGCCTGGTTTCAGAATCTCTATCTTTTGTAATCTGGACGTAGTGAATTCAGTGAGGAAGATAAAAGAAAAGTCCAAGATAAAGTGATCGGGGAAGTTGATAAATGGATGGAAAGATTTGATTGCCTTGTTATTGGTCCTGGTTTGGGAAGGGATCCGTTTCTTCTGGTACAGATATCACATTACAGAATTTGATTTGTCAATGCTTAGGTGGTGAACTTATGAGTTACGACTCTTTAATTTCCAGGAGTGTGTTAGTAAAATCATGCTTCTTGCCAAAAAGTCCAATGTTCCTTTTGTTGTAGATGGGGTAAGCAGTGATATACATGTATAGCCTAAAGTGCAGATTTGATAAGCTATCGTCTTTTCTCGAATCTTTTAATTGTTTTATCTCTTGATTATTGTGATACTGCAGGACGGGCTGTTTCTTGTAACAAATTCCATTGATCTTGTCAAAAGCTATCCCTTTGCTGTCTTAACCCCAAATGTGAACGAGTATAAGCGTCTGGTTCAGAAAGTTCTGAATTGTGAAGTAGATGAACAGAATGCTGAAGATCAGCTACGTTCTTTGGCCAAACAGTAAGTACAAAACTCACTTCAGATTTCTAGAAAGAAACAATTAGTATCTGAAAATCTCCTCAAGTCATCTAGAGGGAAGTATCTCCACTCACCCCCAGGCTCATCTAGTGATTTTCCAGCGCAAAGTCTGATAATAGTAATAATGGGTAGACGCCTGTGTCATTCAGGATTGGTGGCGTCACGATTCTCAGGAAAGGGAAGTCTGATCTTATAAGCAATGGAGAGACAGGTGAGTAACTTTTTCTCTATTATGTTCTTTCGGTTCGAGAACATTGAGAATGCCAAGGTGTGATTATTCTATAATTGCAGTAAAATCAGTGAGCATATATGGATCACCAAGGCGATGTGGTGGACAAGGCGATATTCTCTCTGGGAGGTGAGTTCACCATTCTTTGTTCCAACATCATTTGATTGCTCGGGGTACAACGGTTAAAGTCTAAACTGTTGTAGCCACTAATAGTCGCCTAAATGTATTTAATTTCATCTAGTGTCGCAGTGTTTTTGTCATGGGCGCAACAGCTTAAATCAGGTCCTGAAAGGTTAGATACCTTCTTTATTTCTTCTGCGCAAAACTTTTTCCTCAACCATTGATTGAACAATAAAGGTTTTGAAAATCACTGAAGTCAAAAAATTCCAGTCCATCTGAGAATCCAGCCATCTTAGGATGCATAGCTGCATCTGGCCTGCTGAGAAAAGCTGCAGCTCTGGCTTTTACAAAACATAAGAGATCAACTCTCACAAGCGACATTATCAAATGTTTAGGGGAGAGGTATGTATTTCTTCTTACTGAAACTGCTGCATCAGAGAATCCGCAAAAAGATCATATTGTTTTCGGTTTTTTCAACAGTTTGGAAGATATCAGCCCTGCATCTTAATCTGCAGAACACATGAACTATATAGTTTGGCTTGCCTTCTACTACACCTTACTGTCTCTGTAAAACTTTGAAAACCTGTTCATTTTTCTGTTCCTTTGTGTCTTCTTTCTTCAGTACTGTTTTTTGCTGAATAATAAAACCTGAATGCTGTGACTGTGATTACCAAATAAAGATACTTGTAGACAGATTGAAAATTACGAGATTTTACTAGAGTAACAGTTGATAAACAGAGACAGAAGGATCAAGAGAAGGTAGATTTTGGGTTTCAGAGACATTAACTTATTAGAACAAAAGACACTAGAAACACCAAAAGATAGACACGGGCTGTACAAAGAAGCAAAAGATATGAGAGAGATACAACACTACACACATCATCACCAGCCATTGATATAACTTAAAGAACTCATAGAACAGCTTCTTGTTTTTTCCTAAATCATTATTTTTTTTATATTAATTGCTGTTACAGTTCGAGATTTTAAGAGAAATGGATCTTGTTTTTCTTTTTTTGTTCATTCTCAATCTGCAAGAACTGTTGCTCCTTCCACCTGTTCCCACCATCAAAGTGTGTGTTATGAGCCTTTTTAGATGTTGATGAAAAAACAAAAACTAAATATGATCTGTTTTTGAAGAATCAGTCACCTTGAAGGTAGCTCCCCAAATTTCTTCCTCGTTGGCAGGAATTGCAGTGATCTTGTTCTTAGGGTTCTCAAAGCTCCTGAGCCCACCTACCGCCGTCGAGTAATAACAGCCTGTAATCAAGTTTGCTTCAATCAAGTGTGTAATGCCTCCCAAAATCTTTAACTGATGAGTGAAATAACAAAGGTGGAGAACGAACCTTGAGGGAAAGAAGCAAGAGACTTGCCACAAGCACCTTTTAGCAAATCAATATCATCAGCAAATGCCACAGACCCATCAGCTGTTATTCCCCAATACAATGGAACCTTACCAACTTGGTCCTGCAGCAAATTAATCCCGATTTTTACTGCCATTTTCAATCTACTTCACAGTTAAAAAGGATTTCTGAGGGGGTTAACAAAACTTACCGAGGCTACAAACAGAGTGGAGGTTGTTTTATCGAAGACCACAAAGGCGAAATCACCACTTAGGTGAGCCACCACATGGTTGGCCGGGTAAGGAGCTCTGTCACGCAGAGTCTTATAAGCCTCGATGACCAAAAGAACCTCGTTTGCGTTCTTTGCGAGCCCGTATTGCTGTTTCAAACTTCCTAGGTTGTCAAGTGAGCCTTGGAACAAGCAGAATATCTCATCCTTAGCCCCAAATGATCTGTATCAATTCATAAAAACATCTTAAGACAAGCTCATATGTCACTAACTCCAAATGAGATCTTTAGAGGAGTGAAATAAGGTTTAAACTTTAAAACCATTTGAAAAAAGGTATGACAACTTTTGAAGTTTTAGATGAGAAAAGTCAGAGCGATGAGTAAGCATTGAATCTTTAAATAGACATATAATTATGAATGTATTGGTATGTGACATGGGTAAGCGCTTAAAGATAGAGTGTGATGCATCATAATTCATGAGGCTATTAATGCTTGTGGGGATTTATGAGGTTTGGTGGACCAACCAAAGGTGACTTTGTAATTTGGCCATACCATGTCATATCCAAAACACATACCGTCATTACAGTTTTGACTATGTAGACATTTGTGAATGAATTTGGAAATGTTATTTCTTACCCTGTAGTCATTTTTGTGGTGGTAAGTTGTAACTATTTTGGTTGGTGACTTGAAATTATTTTGTTGGGAAAGAATAATCTTACAACAAAATTTTATTGGTTGTGGTTATATCTATAGTTTAGGACCGTATAAGGTTTTTTTTAACCGTATAATTTAGATCATAGAAATAAACAGACAAAATAAAAACATAATTGCAAGTTATAATACGCAAAATCAAATTTTCAGTTATGACTATGTTAGGACCCTAAATCAACCAAATATTCTTGTGCTATGTTTTTCCCCCCGATCGTAATCGGAGGATCAAGTGAAAATATGAGTATTTTAGTTATGAGTCATGAGAGGCTTGTGAATCTTTGGTGAGCAATACAACTTATGATACGTGTCCTTGTTCCACCGTCAACAACTAAATTTTAATCTGGGGTTATCTAAAGAGTTTTTGGATCTTCAATCTATAGTTTTTTAGCTCATAAATAACCCGTCGGTTTATAATACATGTAACAACGTAAGTCATCTTCTATTTAGTCACTATTTCATACTAAAATCTGGATCCATAAAGATTGAAAGAAATCCTTTTTAACCAATGGAGGTAAGCTTACTTGGATAAGTGATCATTTTTTATTTTCTATTTCCTACAAGAATTATCCATACATTTACATAAAGCTACCTATGATGTACCTTGTAAATGCATATTTCTTAAACTTTTATATATTTTGGAAAATTTATTTGGACTTTACTCTTTAATAATTGTTTGGGTCCACACACCACACCACAAACATACATCACCCTAAGTGGAGGAGTGCTTATACGAATAACACACCTATGTAAATCGGAATCTAGCAGAAATAATAATATAAGGTTATCTAGAAAATCAAATCTAACTTAATGATTTTCACTAATTCGCTCTCTTCTCTGCAATTTTAGATAAAGAAAAAATCGACGAAATAAAACGAAATTGGGTCCACACATGCAATTGATCCTATGTATGATCTCATCACCGTCGGATCATATATAATCGGACGGTGGGAACTTTGGAATCATCGTAAAGGTTTTTTGTTTTGTTTTGATATACAAATGATCGTAAAGAAGAAATGAAAATAAGAAAAAACGCCGGCGACTAACCTCGGCCGGAGAAGACTCTCTTTGTGATGGCTGTACGCAAGCTGTACATCGTCGCCGACTTGTATAGACACGGCGGAGGGATTTTTCTCGACGAAACGGTTCACTAGAGTCGCTCCGGTTGTTTTGGGCGACGGTGTTCGGCTTCCGGCAGCCACCAGCTCTTCCGGCGGCGATACTATAGCTCCACTAAAAATTCCCAACATTTTCACTCTCCTCCAATAGTAAAATCTAATTCCTCGGTCTCCTAACAAAGTAACTATCTATTTTTGTTACAAAACTAAATATTTTGAGTTCTCTTTCTTTGGTTAGTGATATATATCGGACATGGAGGATGAGACAAAGGAGAAGGATATGGTGGTGTTTAATATAGGAAGATGATGAGGGAGGGTGATGAGGGCATTTGTGTCATTTCATTATTCCTGGATCTTCTCTTGATTCTTCGATTTTTTTGTTTTTTTTTTATTAGTTTCTTACACTGAAACTAACGTCTAGACAAGTAAGTATACGTATGGCAATGACACACAAATACGTGGGTCCCACACAGAAGAGATGGAATCATTCTGAAGCGTTAGATTCTACTGTTGTGGGACCCATCTTGCCATTTGTGGTCTCTTGTCTTATCCATCTTTTAAATTATTTATATACGCGTAGTAGTAACAAGATTTACCAAAAGGTTATTGAAAAATTACTCCAATTACTTATTATTTTTCAACTTTTGTTTATTAGATATCACGTAGAGATATTTTTATGATTATTGTAAAACTTAATATTTATTTTGAACTTTAAACTCTTTTTCCCCCATGTATAAGGTAACATCCACTTTTCGTAAGAAGGAGAAGAAGATAACATCCACTTTAATTCATAAACATGTCTACAAGTTATAACTTTTCGTACCATTTTCTTTGCCATATTTTCTTACCTTCTAATATATATAAAAAATCATATTGAAACTAAATGTAAAATAGGTATGTAAACGGTGAAATGTAATAATAGGCATAGAAGAAAAATAATTTTCCTTTTTCCATCAACTTTTTTAAAAAGAAATCTATCTTTGAACTTAATTAAACCAGTGATAACTAATCTTTTTCGGGGAGATATTGTAGATTCAAGTCATTAAATCAAGTGATGACTAAGTCCATTTCATTAAAATTGAATCACTAACCACAAGGTCCATAACCATGAAATTTAAATTGGATTTAGACTTTTAGTGCGATTAAAAAAAATATGCATGAAATTTATTTTTTGTTTATTTTTTAAAAGTTATTCCATTTGCTTCAAATTATGATGTTTTAATTGAAAACCTGCATCTTTAAAATTTATTTTCAAATATTATTTAAATTTGATTATAAACCATTCAACCAAAATTGTTCCAGAATGCCAATGGTCACAAAGTATCAAATATATTTAAGATTTTTCATAAAATTTTGTAAGTATCTTATATAGTAAAAATAAACATCCTATATAATGAAACAATGGAATATTACTTTTAACAGTAATTTATACTAGTATCGTGGTATATTGTTGTAAATTTCACTATTAGTTCCATGTGATTAATATTGTTGAAAAACAAAATCATAAGTATGTTTTTATGAGCCAATAATCTAGGAGCGAGGGAGAGTTTGTGTTCTGAAAGCAACTTGAACCTAATTTAAATGGACATGTATCATCTTCGATACTTGTGTACACAAACTCTATGATAAAGTGATAATTGTGAACTCGTATTAATGAAATTAAAAACTTTTTTTTATATATAAAAGTGAAATTAAAAATTTTAAGAATCTTTCTTTTCTTGCATACTTCATTCAGAATAAGATATGTCAGGTAAAAGTTAAAAGTCTTAGAAAAAAAAATAGTTACGTGATCCAAGTTATATATGTAGCAGTACACTTATATAAAATAAAATATAAAAACGAGTTACGATGACTGTTAGATCATTGAAAAAAATAAACTTTCCGTACTTGAGGAAAACTTATTCAACTTTGTACGTACAATTTTAAATTTCATATATTATGAAATAATAATTTTCAAGACAGATTCATTAGAAATTCATCAATGATTCAAACCACGTGCTACATAATTTAAAGATTTGTAATAGTAATTTAGAACTTTCGTACGCAGCTGAAACAGCGGCTGAGGTTTCAGTTTAATTTTTTTTTTGTTTAGAAAATAATTATGTGTCAAAAAAGAAGAATATTATGTCAAAAAAAAATGAAAGAATACCAAAGTAAGAACGTTTATAAGAAGAACAGTGGACGCCCGTTGTTTTGTTTTCGCCTTTTCGGGGTTTGGCTTTGGCCCACAGTCTTAGTAATTTTATTTTTTGTTAGTCTTAGTAAATTTGCATTTGCACACTTCGTCTTTTATTACATTAATTTCATATCTTATCATTTGTGTACAGTTATGCGATTTTCCTTAATTATTTTTAAGGGCAATGATGCTTATGGTAAGAGATGATAAAAAAGCTAAAAATATGGTAATGGTTTTTTTTTATTAGTTTTCTTTTCTTCACTTAAAATTTTTGAACAAAATGATTTTATCACAATTTTAGCGGGATAAATAAATTTTAATGGATATTATTTTGTTAATGATTAAAAAACATTATATCATGTGATGTATCTGGATTCACGTCTAAATTATTATTTAACATGGTATAAAATATATTGTGAATGTAGTAATGGATTAAATTTTTAATAGTAATTTATTTGTTAACATTGTAACTATGTTTATCCGTGTATCATAGTATATCATGTTAATAAATAAATTATTGATAGAAACTTTATTTATCATTCGCCGGATAATTACATTAATATATTCACAACATATTTTATACCAAATTAAATAATAACTTAAATGTTAATCCATATATGTCATATGATATAATGTCTTTTATCATGTTAACAAAATAAAAAAAAACATGTTAAAATTAGAGCTGATTTCTCTCAAATATTTTGATCATAAACAAAATATTCATCCCGTTAAAATTGTAATATGGATATTTTAGTCTAAAATTTTATGTGAAGAGAGAGAACTAATAAAAAACTAATACCAGATTATTCATTTTTAATTGTTTGTTATCATATTCTAATATAATCCATTTTAAAGGATAATTCTAACATAATCCATTTTTAAAGGATACTAGTGTTTACTTTGACCAGTGAAAACAAATATTTAATAGATATCAAAATTGAGAAATTGAATAGATTGAAAAGATGAACTATGGAAAGAAGGTATATCATGATTTCTTTAACCAATTTTTTTTTAAATGATATATCATGATGTGCCTTATAGCCTGGTAGAGGACAAAAACTGAAAACACTAAGAAATCTCTTTTAGAGAAAATTCTGAACTAGCAAAATATATGTACAAAGAAGCATATAATGTTTTTGTATAAATGACAAAATGAAGTGGCGTTTGGCAAAAAGACCATATGATCTAATTGCAGCAGAAGCACTTCAATTTGCAGAAAACAAACATTAATCACATTCGAAAATAAACATTTGTTTGTTTTGTGATTAACTAAAAAGTTTGCGGCTGAAATTCGTAATCTCCTCTGTCGGAGATTGGGACAAGATTAAAGGAGTCCTTTCTCAAATTAAGTGTACATTAAATCAAAAGGAACAAAGTTTAATTTGTTCTTTTCCAGGGTTTTACTTCGTTTATACTTTTTAATGCATATGACAAATTAGTTTGGTTACTTATAATCCATATGAAAGTGCATGGTTTACGATTTACGTTAATGTTATAATTAACGTAGATAATATTGCGGAGTATGAATATTTGCGCACATAATCCAACTGCATGTTTGTTAATATTTTTTTCAAATTACTTGACCTAAATAACAATTGAACTCCAATAAAGAAATTAAGCCTTCAAATGGACACAAAATGGGTAAGCTGCTGAAGATTTTTGTCCATTAGTAGTTAAGAAAATGACATAGACACAAAGAGAAACCCATAAAACAAAATAAAAGGTTTGGTGAAAACAACCCAGAAATGTATAAGTTAGGATCAACATTATTTCATGCCAAATATCAGAGTTCCCAATGTGGACCGAATTATATTCTCATTTTGAAGTTGTTTTGTTCAACTAATACGAATTGATAATGAGCGAGTACGTTTATGTCATTTACATATTATCTTCTTCTTTTAAAAATTTCAGAATTGGGGTAAAAAGAAATGGTTTGTTAGAGCGTAAACAAAATAAACGAATTCGAGGTGAATATCATTTGTTTCTAAATTTTGTTTTCATTTTACACTCCTATCAGATTCAAACTAAAATCTTAAAATTATATTTGCAAAAATAACTGAATGCAAAACATGAATGGTATCATTTTATTTTATCAAAAAGACATTATTGTCAAAGTTTTATTGGAAAAAAGATAGCCACTAGTTTGTACTATTTATTTTCGTATTTACTCACAAAACAATAATAGAAAATAGAAAAAAGACTGAGCAAACCCAACCATGGGCCTTGGAGTGGGAACTTAAAAAGTTGAAAATGACTTTGATATTGTTTTGCTTTATTATCTTTACAAAAATTATTTCACGAGAAAATTACATCATTTGAACATGCCATATACAAGATTTTTTTTAATTGCCACACACAAATACCCTGCATAATAAATGTAATCAAGTTATACATGTGGTAATACTAGTTCGTCTAATCCTCTATATATAGGAATCCTCTGAAAAATGTGTGTTGAAAATGATTTGTCCATGTTATATTTCATGTCCTCTTTCCGGTAGAACAAACCGATCATCCAATCATAGACAAAAACATGACCAGATATATTTTTAACCGGTTTTTGATTTGTTGATTTATTTATTTAACTAGCACATAGTTAAAATTTAATGATTCATAGATTTTGAGGACTAATTTTTTTCAACTTTCTGTTTTCTCATTTGTGTTACACTGTACGCAATATAATTTATTTCACTTCCAATTTCCGCAAAATTATAAATATGAAATAATGAGTCACAGAATCAAATATATAAAAAACGCTCACTAGTATTTCACCAAGAATTGGTAACAAAAGAATTTTTGAACACTAGAGGATGTATTGTATTGAATATTTAGAAATATTTGAGTTTAAATGACATATCATGTGTTATTGAAATATGAATTTTAAAATATTTTTTAAAATCCAGCATTATTGAATTAATGATTTTAAATTATAAATTCAAATTCACTGTTATTGAAAACATGATTAGAATTTGATTTAAAAGTGTCATATGTGAGATTTAATTAGATTTCTTAGTTAAAAACACAAATACCAAAATCTTATGGTTATATGTGAGATTTTAGAAAATTTAATAACAAAGAATTTAATTCATCTAAATTTAATTAAATTATCTCAAAACTCATTTAAACTTAAATCTCTCCAAATATTCATTCTAATACACCTCTAACTCCTAGGAATTTTTAAGCAATGTGGTGCATATTTTGATCTAGAGACCAGCTTCCGTATCATCCAAATTTAACAATTCTTAATGGACCATCGTCGATATTTCGGCAAATATGATCACCCATCTCAATCACCATCATCTATTGTCAATCATCAGTGCATCCCCACAAATACTTGTAGTGCAGCTGTGTATATCTGATATTTTTAAGTATTCTTCATTTTCTTTTCTTCGTTTCGGATCACATCACGACTTTTCATTATTTCTTTTGGCTGTTTCAATATTTTCTTTTCTTTGGTAGGATAAGACTGTAGCCCACTATTATCCTTTACCATTTTCTTGCTTTTCCTTTGCCGGAGTTTAGATATATGAAAAAAACATGGAGTTAAACAACAAAAAATTAGCATATATTTAGTCATATTTATTTGTAAAAACGATGGATCATAAAATTATAAATGAATTAGACGTGTCTAAATTATTATGATAATAATCTGACTAAAGCCCGTTACTAAATTACCCAAATCAAAATCCAATACAAAGCCTTTTAACTTTAGCCCACCCATCATAACCGGGCTAACCCGGCTTGACCCGTCGTTTACAATTCACACACAATTCGTAGGTGGACTCAAATCTCCCGTCCGAAATTGACCGGAGATCTGTAGATCATGGCGGCAGATAACCGGTATAAGGAGGAAGAGGAGGAGGAGGAGGTGAGAACCGATGATGGATCTCCAATAACCAAACCTAGACCGATCGTTCGGCTTGGAATCTTTCTCGTCGCTCACAGTCCCGTTTTCAGGTGAGATTTTTCACAAATAATTTCTCTTCTATTTCTTTTGTTTCTATGTTTTGAATCTTTCTCTGTTGATTTATTGATACTCTGATCGTGTTTCTAGTGTGGTTTTCTCTGCTGCTGGGGTTTTGGCTCTGCTGCTTTTACCGCTACTTGCTAAGAACACTTACATCTCCGAGAATGCTCTAGTGCCAGGTTTTTGCATAGGAATTCGGTTTCAGTTTACAGAATAATCTTATGCTTTAGGTTTCTTATGAGTGTTGATAAAAAGTTGAAATTGTTGTCATACGAATGATATTAATCTGCTAGTGTAGCCTACTTGACATTGAAGGGTTCAAGACTATTTAGAGTCATGTGAGTTTATAGCTTGCCAACTTCAAGTGCTTTTGTTGTTTGGTGTTTTACATTTTCTTTATGACTCTGTTCTTCAGGCTCAGCACGGTCTATGCTTTCTAATCGGGATGCTTCTGATGGTAGCAAACTTGTCAAGGACATAAAGAATTATAGGTTGAATCATGAAGGCCAGGGTGTGTATGTCTTTTCTCCATTGTAATTCTTTCCACTGTTTTCGCTTACAATAGAGCTTGCTCCTACGATATGAGGAAAAGAAATCGAAAAAAGTAACTTGTTCTTCTGTTTCTTCCCTTGCGCTAGTAACTTAATGATTCCCCATTTGTTTGACTTTTTTTCTAGTGAAGTCCAGAAGCTCATTGGAAAATACATGTCAGAAATGGTTGCAGAAGTTTATTACCAAAAGTTCCAACCTGAAGGGAGTCAGTTTCACCCTCTGCACTTTTTCTCCGGTCTTGCTTCATATACATTACTCGGGAATGTCAGTTGTGCTTCTTACGGTGTAAATGTTGTTGGGATTATAAGAGCCCCTCGTGGTGATGGAAAAGAGTCTATTGTGCTGGTTACTCCCTATGATTTTATAAATGGTGGAGATTATGATGATTTGTCTTTAGGCATTGTCAGTTCTCTTTTTTCCTTGCTCTCTAGAGTTACCTGGCTTTCCAAAGACATAATATGGCTTGTTGCTGATTCTCGTTATGGTGACTATAGACCTGTTGCTGCATGGTTAGCTGAATACCACACACCTTCATTTAAGGTCTCGGATCTGCTGAAGTGCAATGAGCTAAATACAGCTGACAACTTCAGACGTGCTGGAACAGTGGCTGCTGCTTTGGTTTTGAAGGTTGATGGTAGAAGTGAAAGGTTCGAGGACACACTAAGTATCTATGCAGATGCATCTAATGGGCAGATGCCAAATCTCGACCTCATCAACGTTGTAAATTACTTAGCGGTGCACAGGCAGGGATTTCATGTCAATGTGGAGAAGGTTGTATCTTTACTTTCCTCTAGTTGGCTAAAGATTGTTGGGGAAATATTTGAAGCTCTTGGAAAAGTGGCTCATACATTAAATCCGGACTGGAAATTTGGTATCCCAGCCGAGGAATATATTGAAGGCAGTGCTACCCTTGCAAGTTCACTGTATTCCCAGGTAAAATGTATAATTTTACCTTTCTTTAAATAATTTTTTGTGGTTGCAGTCACAGATACATAGAAACAAGGAAAAGCCTTGAAGGTTGACAGAAAATGTTTCCTTCATTTTTTTATTATTCATTTTCATCAGGCCCTTGGTATCCCAACTGGTCCTCATGGAGCTTTCCGCGATTATCAAGTTGATGCAATAACTTTGAAAGTTTCACCTGGATTTCCTCCTGACAGTACGGCAAGGCAACACGATTTCTTTCTACGAGGTTCTCGGTGAGTTTTCGTCTTTATATTTTCCTTCTTTCTCTTTTTATACTTTATAGCTACCCCTGCTAGTGTTACGTGAAATATCTAATGTTAAAGAACTACAATAAATCATTTATGCTACAGTAGAATTTAAGAATTTTAATGTTTTCTACTCCTAAACTCTGTACGAGTGTTTGATGACTCTCTGTGCTTTCTCTTTAAGCGCAGGTTACTGGAAGGAACTATAAGATCAGTGAACAACCTCCTTGAGAAGTTCCATCAATCATTTTTCCTTTATCTATTAACTTCTCCAAGCAAATTTATCTCTGTAGGAGTCTACATGATTGCCTTTGCTCTTCTTGTTGCCTCTCTTCCGATGGTCGCAGCCTCTTTATATGTCGATGGCTGTAAAGCTCTTACAAAATCCACTAATAACCGTGCTGAAAACTTCAAGTCTTGGAAATGGCTAGATGCAGCCAAACAGGTCTTTGCTTTGCACTTGTTGGGTTTCATCGTCACGCTGCTTCCTTATTTCATCTGTCAAGTACCAGGTCAACATTCTCCTAGAAACCGCTCCATCATGTGGGGTACTACTTCTTCTTCGCTTCTCCTTGTAACCTTTGTTACAATCCCGGGTTGCTCTCCGTTCTCCTCTCGGCTCCATGGAACCAACTGGGCTATCTTGAAATCAGTGACCATCTCAGCTGCCTTCATCGGTCTATGCCTCATGTCCATAATCAATTTCGCCACTGCAGAGATTGGAGCGTTGCTACTAGTGCCAACATGTCTACTGGCTCAGCCTATAAAACCCGCTTTGAGATCCAGACGCGTTAAGAGCCTGTTGGGTGCGTTTTGCAGTATGGTATTAGTGACCATTGGGTTCCCGGTCATATTTTTCGCAATCACTAAGGGGTTAGTTGGAGAAGGGCTCGTAGGGTTGAGTCTAGGAGGAGAGTTTTGGACATGGTTAGAGTCGCTGTGGGCGTGGAAGAGTGCAACATATCTATACATAGGTATGGTTCATCTTCCTTGCTGGCTCCTTTGCGTCTGCATCTTGTTCCATCCTTCTTAATTCTTATTTTACGTCCCAAATCTCCATAATATGTTACTTATTACTTCCTTTACTTCGGCGAAAGCTGTCCACACTCTTTGAATTTGTTATGTTTTCGAGTTCTCTCATTCTAATTAGAGCAATATTAGAGGTCTGATGTATCATTAGAAGAAAACTAAAAGTCATGAATGAATGTAGTTTTGGTTTTGGTTTTTAGTTTTTCAAAACTATTTACTTCATGCTTCGAAGCTTAAGGTGCATGACAAATGATTGTTAACAAAGTTATTTTTGTTCTCATCACACACAAAAGATATCAAAATTGAGATTATCTACGAGTTAATTAGATGGTTGGTTACAAAGGTTGTGTTACAACGAGGCTGAATCAAAGCGTGTTCTTTGCCCAAAGCCCATCATTGAGTTACTCAAATCAAAATCCAATACAAAGTCTTCTAACTGTAGCCCACCCATAATAATCGGGCTGACCGGATTTGATCCGCCGTCTAAAATCCCCAAGCATCGGACTCCACCACCAACATCCACCATTAGATTCCTCCCCTTAATCCTCCACCTCACCATCTCGCTCTGCAACGCCAGATCAACCGCCGGAAAATCAACCTCACTCGTGAAGCAGAGCTCGAACGGTGCGACGGGAGCCACCGATGTAGCTTCAGTCGCAGCTTTTGCGTAAGCTTCCGCGAACACCGCGTAGATCGAGCTCTCCAGCATTGTAAAAGGAACCATCGTGCTCAGCTCCGCCACCAATGGACCGTCCACGGAAAGCTTCTCCCCGTTGACTCTGATTGATTTCACGTTAATTACGTAATTGCCACTCGAGCCGGTCAACAGAGGCGTGTAGACCAGCGACCTAGACGCGGCCACTCCAAAAACCTCCTCAACAGAACTCGTCGAGACGACGCCGTTTAACCGCGACAGGTAAATCGTTAGACGACGGCGTTCGTTAGTTTCCGCGGCAAGTTGGGAAGGGAGTGATATCTGGGCCCTTCCTAAGCCCATTACTCCCTGGGCCCCACTAGCGAGCCCACGTAACAGCGACGGGGGAGCACAAGCGAAGAGCAAATCAACGGTTCCCGGAGAAGGAACAGATCCAAATGTCAAGACGTCTCTAGCGAGTTCTCCTCTCGCCGTAATCCCAACGGCGCCGTTTTTAACAAGCAAATCGCAATCAGCGTTGTGGTCTCCATGCGATGAAGATACTCGATAATTTCCAACTTTCGCCTTTAGGCAGCCGCTTGAGCTCCTGGAGACAAGTCTCCGAGACAAGGAAATATCTCCTGAGGAACAATCAAACCATAGAAACGAACCGGCGAGATCAACAACTAGTTTCACTGGCTCCGACGAGTCACCGAGGTGAATCTGTGCGACGTATTGACCGGTTGGTAAGTCTTTAGTGACAGGAAAAACGACTCCGTTAACGGTATCAGAGATCTGAGATTTGCAAATGAAAAAGACGGAGAGGAAGGTGAAGACGAAGAGATTGAGAGAATAGGAAGAAGAAGGAGCCATTAGAAGAGTGATTGAGTTGAGGAAGAAATGGATCTGGACGGTTTTAACTTTTAAAGGATTAGGTTCTCTGGTTAGGGATGCGGTGGGGCGACGCTGGTTTTAGATGTGTAAAATCGATAAGGATTGGATCATTTAGGTAGGTGCTGAGTAGACTGCGTGTCGTTTTGCTCATTGTGGGGACTTTTTCTTTTTCTTCTAGTCAATGTTTATCCATTTTTTTTCTTTTTTTTCTTTGGAATATCCGTACTCTTGCTAAGTTTATACCATCATAAGATACTACGCCACTTGGAGTCGGTTGGTTTGGTATTTTTAGAAAAAATCTTAGGTAATTTCCACGTGGCAATTTCAAATATGGGTATTATGAAATGTATGATTGGGCTCGTTTATATATGGGTCTCGTGTGAAATTTATTTGGTTATATGGCCCAATAGTTGGATGCGTAACTTTTTCATATCAATTCCACGATTCAGAAAGATTTTAGGGTATCTTTGAAAATAGGATAGTTTTTGTGTTTTTATTTGTGAGTTAGGTAGTTTTTGACATTTATGATGTTTTGGGGTGGTTTTTAAGAAGAAAATAGGGCCCAAAACAAACCTAAATGGGCAAAAACTATCCATCTCTCTAGTTAAAACATAAAAAAAAAAAATACCCATTTCTCAAATTTGCTCAAGACTTTATCATATATTGCTATATTAAGATTACGTATAAGAGCTCAACAAACGACTCTGAAGAAAAATGAATATGAGTTATGACATCGACCCAGCCATGTGAATACTAACACTTGCAGAAAGCTCATTTTGCATAAATGACGTATCAACTAATGCTAAATGTTACTTAAACTAGCCTATACTAAGATACGTGGACTCATCTTCTCCATTTTTTTCAAACATAATTAAGTGGTGTGTCATGTGTTACACATATGCATAAGTTTCTCGTTTTTGAAAGAGTACGCGTAATCTCAACGCTAAATTAAAACATTGAAAAAGAATACCATAAATTTTTGAATTTTTCTATTACAAAAAAAAACCATTATTATAGTTTTTCATTTTCTTAGACCCAACATGTATTTTACGTCTATAAATACCAAATATCTATAATCAATCTTCATCGCAAAACACAATCACATTTACAACAAACAAAAAAGAAGATGGTTAGCCTTACTCGCCTCATCGTCTTCGTTTCCATTTTCACCTCCATAACTCTAAAATCAAACTCTCAATACTTTCTTCCAATCACCAAACACGAACCCACCAAACAATTCTACACCACTTTAACCATCGGAACCCTCGAGTCATCTCCCTTAAACCTCCTCCTCGATCTCGGAACCACCCTCACTTTACTCGACTGCGGGAAAGTCCTTTTATACCAACTTGTCCCTTGCCACAGCTCCACATGCAGGTCCCTCCCAAGTTACTGCGATTTCGAAGGAATAATATTCTGTCTTTACTGACATTCGAAACAAACAGCCATTGTCGTCCAAGACAAAGTCTTCATCTCCACCACAGACGACGACCACAATTTCCTCTCCCAAGTCTCTTTCGACAACTTCACATTCTCCTGCGCCAACGATAAAACCATACAAGACTTTCCTCCTCCGCTCTCCGGAATTCTTAGTCTTTCTCCCTTATCTTCGTCCTTCACGAAACAGGTTACGTCAGCTTTCAGTGTCCCTCCTATATTCTCTCTTTGCTTGCCTTCTTCTGGCAGCTTCGGTAGTTTCCATATTGCCACTCGTCGTCCCATTCCGATGACTTCAACGCCGTTGACATTCACTGACTCAGGAGATTATCTCATTCTCGTTCAATCTATCTACGTTGAAGGAACTCCTTTGCCGTTGGATTCTAGGTTTGTTCTCGGCGGAGCCAAACTCAGCACGGTGGTTCCTTACACTCAACTCCACACCGATATCTACGATGCTTTGGCTCAGTCATTTACACTCAAGGCAATGGTATTGATCACATATATATATATATATATATATATATATCTTTTTATTGGACTTCTATTTCAAAAATAAAAGCCACGTAAAGATACAAATGTATCTGTAAATTAATCGTCGACAAAATATTTTATATTTTGATATTCAAAGTCGATCATTTAAAAGATAAAAATGTGATCCTTAAATATCTTCTTATAAAATTTTATTATAAGGTTTTTTTTTGGTATGGATAAAACTATAACTAGTTCCTGTTTTTTTTGTGTGTGTGGGGTTTGAATTATACAGGCAATGGGAATATCTATGGTCCCATCGGTGGCGCCGTTTAAACATTGTTTCGATGCACGCACCGTCAATAACATGACGGAGCCGAACGTTCCGATGATAGAGATTGGGCTGCCGAATGTAAATGCCACAAGCGAGGTGAAGTGGGCTTTCTACGATGCGAATACGTTGGTGAAAGTGAACGAAGCGGTCATGTGTTTGGCGTTTATCGACGGCGGAAATAAACCCAAGGATTTGGTGGTCATTGGAACACATCAGCTTCAAGATTATATGATCGAGTTCGATTTCAATACCGCGGCTTTGTCTTTTAGTGAATCACTTTTGCTATACGACAGTAGCTGCTCCATCTGGCCTTCCCAAAAATAGAATCAATCACACATGATAATATGACAATGATTCTTAATATCTTATTACAAATAATGTATGACATACAGTAATTGTCTTTGACTTATCAGTTATTCTTATGCTCCTTGGGTTACATTGTGTTTTTTTCTTTTCTTTTTGTGTCGTATGACAAGTGTTCCAATAAAAAATTATAACTATCATATGTTTCTCTTAAATATCGTTTACTTTAATATATCATAAATTTCATTAATTAATTTTCAAACTTGTAAATCCAAAAATCGAGATAAAATTTGGTTATGAACTTTTTAAAAATCATTTTTTATAGAATATAAAACATCACTAACTAATTCATTAAAACATAAATATCAAATTATTCGTTAAAACATAAATATCAAAATATCAAGTAACTCAAATCATATCTGAGTTGAATCTTCTTTTTTCATTGGGGATAAGAAATGTATATTAAAATATGATGAGATATCCATGATATAGTATATACTATAAATTAAAATATTAAGAAACTTTATATTATTTTTGCTAGAAATGTAACTAATATTCCAAATTTTATCTTTGTATGGTATAGTACCCTCGTATAGTTGATAGAGATGATGACACATTGAAGATTAAACAAATATATACTAAAGTGAAGATGATTTAAGGAAATATTCCAACCAAAGGTCAAAAGCTTTCAAGGAAAGTCTCATGGTATCACGTGAAATCAAAGGACTTGATTACTATAAGCTGATCGTCACTTCTATTTTAGCAACTAGCAACCAAATCATTTAAGAAAATCTTAATGGCTACTTTGACGGAACATTATTTAACAAAGTCAATTCATAACCGACGCTAAGTTATTTTGTAGTATAACTCTAGAAAAGTCTATATATCCCAACGCGAATCTCAAACATTAAAGAATACCATAACTTGTTTTTATCAATAAAAGAGCAATATAGTTACCATTTTTTTTTATGTTCTCAGATCCAAAACGTGTTTTACATCTATATATATATACTAGATATCCATAGTATCTAGTATCTACTTCATGACAAACAAAACAATCACATTCATTTCATAGGGTCTCAAAGATGCATGGGCTCACAATAAGTCTCCTAGTCTTCCTCTCTATTTTCACGTCCCTAACACTAAAACCAAAAGCCCAATACGTTCTTCCCATCACCAAGCACGAACCCACCAAACAATTCTACACCACTCTCAACATCGGTTCCGCCGCCAAATCTCCGGTCAACCTCATCCTCGACCTGGAAACAAACCTCTCATGGCTCAACTGCCGCAACATCAAATCTTTATCCACTTTCCGACCCGTCGGCTGCAACACATCCCTATGCAAATCTCTTTCTAATGCTCACTGCAAAGCAAACACATGTTACAACCGTCAACCAAACCCTCTTAACCAAACCCCAATCATCGCTCGCTTAGGACAAGACATAGTCTCTTTCCCAACCATCCACGGCAGCAAATTCCACGCAACAGTCTCCGTCCCCAACTTCATATTCCTCTGCGCCGGTCAGAAAGATCTCCAAGGCGTATCTCCTCCGCTCGTCGGAGTTCTTGGTCTCTCTCCAGGAGCATTGTCGTTCCCGAAGCAAGTGATCTCAGCGCGTGGCGCCATCCCTAGGTTTGCTCTCTGCTTGCCTTCTTCTACTGGCACTGCCCACTTCTACATTTCCGGTGGTCCCTACATTATTCCGCCGTTTAATGATCGTCTTCTGGTTCCTATGACCTTTACGCCGTTTAAGACCACCGAATCTGGAAAGTATCTTATCAGTGTCAACGCCATCTACGTTGACGGAACTTGGTTACCGTTGGATCGCGATATGCTTGTTCCCGGAGCCAAACTCAGCACGGTGGTTCCTTACACACGGCTCCGATCTGATATCTACAACGCTCTTGCTAAATCGTTTTCAGAAAAAGCAAAGGTATTGAATTATTAATTAACTCAAAATGTTTATATAATTAGTCAAAATCTTTATATAAATCTTCTTGAATCAAAATATTTATATAATTATAATATAGTGGTTAATTTGTTCTAATGTGTTACTACGTACGTACTATATCATCTGTTTTTGAATTCACCTAATGCATCATGTTGTTGATAAAAAAAAGGGTTTAAAATTACGTAAACAATGAAAATTATATATATATATGTGTGTGTGTGTGTGTGTTGTGTTAGTTAAAGAAAAATATTGGATAGTCTTCCAGTGCAAAATAATTTATGTTTGTTTACTTTTATAAGAAAAACCTTGATTATTTTTACGTTTTTGATCGAGTGCAGGCTTTGGGAATATCTAAGGTCTCGCCGGTAGCGCCGTTCAAAGACTGTTTCTTCGCAAGCCCCGCCGGGAGAAAAGGGACAGGGCCAAACGTGCCAGTGATAGAGTTTGGTCTGCCAGGGAGGGCGGGGGAGGTCAAATGGGGGTTCCACGGTGCGAATACGTTGGTGAAGGTGAAAAAAACCGTCATGTGTTTGGCTTTCGTTGACGGTGGAGAGAGACCACGTGACATAATGGTGTTAGGGACACATCAGCTCCAAAATTACATTGTGGAGTTGGATTTCAGGAGAACGGTTTTAGCCTTTAGTGACTCACTCTTGCTCCACAACACTAGTTGCTCCGCTTGGCCTTCTCAGAAATAGAATCACAATTGCACTAGCTGTTCATCTTTATAAAATTTATTTCCTTAATTAGTACCGTTTGGTTTTGAGACGTACAATAGAACCTTTATAAATTAATAAACATTATAAATTAATAAAATTTACTGGTATCAAGTCGGGCCGGTGTAAAAATAAACAAAATTTGATAAAATAATAAGATAATATTTTTTTTACAATCTCGATGTAAATATATGATCCCACTAATAATATAAATTAATAATCATATAAATTTTTATATATATATATAAAGGCAATATAATTTTGTTTTTAGGAATTTATGTTAAAACTCATAAATAACTTTTCTTATATAAAAAAATATTATGTTGTATTTTAAACTATATTATTGTTATAATGTAAATAAATGTTTCATAAAATAAAAAAACTTTTATATAAATTTTTAAATTATAAATATGTATAATTTTTATTTCAATAGTCTTATAGACTGTTTAAATATAACAATTAAGGTTACTAATCATAAATTTAAATTTAATTAATTATTTATATAAGTGAATTCATATATAATATTTGTTATTTATTATCAAAATAATTTAATTTTCTTTTAAATTTTAAACTTTTAAATCTAAAACTATTAAAATTTATAACATTAAATACATTAATTTTATTTAGATCAAAAAAATTTTAATTTATTTATTTTTAATTTTTGACAAAAAATCTCTATAAATTAATAAATAACATTTTATACTGTAAATTAATAAATATTATTTTATACTGTAAATTAATATTTATTAATTTATAGATAAATTTATATCAGTGTAAATTAATAAAATATCATGATCCCAATATTATTAATTTATAGAGGTTTTACTGTACGTGTTTTTGTTTTCCAGCTGGAGTGAATCTAATAATAAAGTTGAAATGAATTACAAATATCAAAATTATGCATGAATAACAAATTACCTAGTGAAAACAGTCATGTTCATGTATCTTTGTTACTCTTTTGATTCAAGTCTGTTCTTTTGTTTTTGTCCCTTTGGTTTCTAGCGTTTAAAGATCTGCTAAATGATTTTAGACCTAAAAAAATCAAATACATTTACCATTAATAAAGGTCCAAAAACTAACTCCTTATAAGAATTACTATAATTGCCTAACTCCAACTACATCTTCATCATTCTCTCCATTTTCATTGTTTCTATCGCCTTACGAGTGATTTGCGTTCGATTAAACAAATTTCCACCTTGATTAGATACATAAGTATGTTAAATAATACACCAGTTGGTTCTATAATTTTATAAAGAATTAGTATGGGATTCGTCCCAATAAAAAATGAATAAGATACAAATCTCTGTATTAAAATGGCATCTTAGAGGATCCTTATTTGATTGTTACTTTCTCACCAAATATTCCAAAGATGTATAAAAAAAATATATGATATTCATCTATGATGCTTCGGATCTAACGATTTCAAAACAAATTAGAAAAATAATTACTGCAACTGGTCGTGACTCGAGAAAAGATACATTGTTCATATCTTACATCGATTATATAAACGAATTAACACTATATAAGAGATATGGGACAATTCATTCACTGCCAATTGATTTTCAATTGGAAGCGCATAGAACTTAACATGCTATCACAGTCTTAATTATTAACTTAAGTAAAGTGATCCAATAAAAGTTTATTATCGATGCTAAAGTGGAATTCACTTCGAGCTGGACTGATAAGAGTCATTATCTCAAAGAGTTATGTTAATATCGTTATATAAAGAAATTAACACTAATATATAAGAAATATGAACCAATTTATTTACTGTTAATTAGTTTTGAATTGGAGCCCATAACACTTAACAGACATCACATTTTTGTCTACAATTACCCATAAAGAACAGATGAGTCTTGTTTGAATTTCACATTTTTCAAATCTTTATAAAAGAGAACATTATTAAAATGTTTTTCCTGCTCCAAACCTTTTAAATGGCAGTGCTTACCTTTGTTTAAATGTGGGACAATGTAAGAGCATTACCATCAGTTCAGATACGACAAGGATATCTCATAAATAAATTATTAATACTTTTAATATCTATTTTTATTATTGAATTAAATTTGTAAGCAAACAAAAAAAAGAGACCAATAGTATTAAACATCTGGCACGTAAAGGGTTCTCATCGTCTCTCGTTTGAGAGACGGTTGCAATCCTCTCTCCTGTTTTTTCAATATTTTAGATTGAAAAACAAACTGATGGAAGTGCTCTGAGTAATAATATCATAATTAATTAATTAATTAATAATATCATAATTAATGATTACACATTTAATAAAAGTTGGTTACCATCCCAGTAATAAAAGTTGAATAAAATGGAAAAAAAATACTATTCTTCTGTCTCATTCTATTAGATGTTTTAGTTTTTTTTTTTCATTTTTATTAGATGTTTTTGTCTTTTCTGTCCTATTTTAACTTCGGTTTTAATTCCCTCATGTCGAATCAAATAAAATGGATGTTTCTTTTTGAATTGCGAGCTTACTATGTGACTTTAGTACATTTCGACGAGGATTTTCATACACTTACACTATGAATAAAATTGAATAAAGTTTAAGCATTTTCAGAAGTTTCACAAAAATGTATAGAAAACCAGATTTCGAATATACTAATCAAATCCAGAACGCTACATATTAGCGTGTCTTACCAACAAGATTGAAGTCACATAAGTTAAGAATTGCCATTATAATTCAATATTTGTTTTATTTCTCCATTCCTTTCTATTACTTAAATCTCTCTTGTAATCTCCTTAAACCACTGTTGTATATCTTTGTATATATATGTACTGTAAACGGCCTATCAATAATAATATTCAAAGTTCACATCTCATACGCTTTGCTCTGTGATCCATATGATTTTCTTGTTTTTGGTTCTTAGAAGTGTTTTTTTTTCTGCCTAAAAATTCAATGAAACATCTATTAAAAATTTTAATATTTGGAATTTCTATAAAAGTTATATTAGAAAAAAAAATCTGAAAACCGTATTATGCTTTTTCTTAATTAAAATATATTCTAAAAAAAGTTCATCTCAAGACCTCAAAAAACAATACTATTGAGTAAGGTTGATGCCCGCCGTGCGCTAGTCCAATTGTGGAGCTCCAGTATGGGCAATATTATTCAAGAACGGAAATGTATAATAGTTTTAACCCCAGACAAAATTTAATCTGACAAATAATTTAATAAGTTAGCATCTCGAGCATAGTTGATAACAATTTTTAATATCTCTGTACTCGTGTAACACGTGAAATAATTAAACAATTCGTATTTTATCATCTGATTTTTTTTTATCTACTTAAAATAAGTATGATGATTTCGAGTAAATTGTTTGGTTAATAATATTATATATCTTGGTTTACGAAGACGTGCTAACGAGTCATGTCTTTTTTTGTTTTTCTAATATAATAATTTTTTTTAACTCTAGGGTATTAAATAGTCTTTTACCAGGTTAAATTAGAGCATCTTCAATGGTAGAACTCTTCATGGGGTTCTTACCAATATTTTAATTCTAAATTTTAAGAACTTCATGTTAAAAATCCCTAAAATAGTTTTTAAATAAAAACTTTTATCTAATATTTATCATTATTTGTCACTATAAAATTTTAAAAACCCCATTTCTAAAAATCTTCATTGGAGATGGTCTTAGTTCTCTTTTCTACGTACCGCTGGAGCTGGTGTTCGAATGCAAGATCCGATTGAAAATAACACTATTAGATCTCATCGACTTAATTTATTTTGAAAGGAAAATGATAATAGTCTTCATAACATCGATAATGGATCATGTGCATTAAAAAGGAGATAACCTAGGAATTGAGCAAGAAGTGTTGAGAAGCAAAAGAGAAGAAGAGAAAGAAAACTTGTTAGCTTTGAGATCAAACTCCACCAAATTATCTTCCATCTGAAAACCTCCCATCGCTGTAGGGTTCTTCAGATTCACTCCTCCGTCCACAAACCCTAAACAAACCACCACCTTCACCAGCGAATTCGAGCCGTAGATTCTCCACTTAGCCCCTCCCCCAAGCACTAGATCGATCACAGGAGCTCCACGTCCTCCATAATTGGAACGAAAGCACTCACCAAAAGGCTTCACGGCCGGAGCTTTAGCCATCTCTTGACTGCTCCAGCAAAGGCTGCATGTGACCAGAGCCTTGTAAATGGAAGTTTGCAATACGGTGTAAGGAGCCAAAGTACTGATCTTACCACCGATTTGGATTGACTTCACATCGATTAAGTGCTCATTAGACTTGCTATTAGCGATCAGAGGCGTTGAAGCAAAGATCTTAGAGACATCTTTACCGTAAGGTTAATAGTAATATTCCCCTTTACCGATCCAAAGGCCACCAGGATAAGACTTCATTCCTTCAGTGGAAGGCAAACATAGAGCCATCTTTGAAGGAAGGTTGTACATGGAGATGAGCTGCGAAGGTATTGACAAGTGGGTGTTAGCAAGACCGATGGCTCCATTAAAACTAAAGGGATTAATGTTTAAGTCAGCATCGTCGTCAGTGCAAGTTAAAGTCAACGTAGAGCTTTTTTCGCTGTCCATAGTGTATACTCCATTATAAGTGTATAGTAAGTCAAAGGTTTCTCGGAAGAGCTTGGCGTTGATGTGCTTGTCCGTGAACAAAGCTGAGACGTATTTGCGACACGTGGACTTCTTGGTGGTGTTGCTAGGACATGATGAGAAGCTCGGGTTTGCGTGTTTGTATCTGGTAGAGCCGCATTTGATGGAGTGGTACGAGGTGGAATTAGCGGCGTTGGTGCAGCTTAGCAATAACGGTCCGGCTCCGTTGAGGTCAATGACGAAGTTGCTGCTAGATGAGGACCCAATGGTTAAAGGGAGGGAATAGAGATTTGTGTCCTTGTCTTTATAGATAGGATGTAGAAATGACTGAACTTTGAGCTTGAAGAGTGTGATGAGTTTTCTTGGTAGAGAAAGATAAGTGAGAGCAGTAAGAAGATCACACGAGGAGCCATTTGCTTCTTTTCTTTGTTTTGTTTGGGCTGTGATGTGAATTAAGAGTAAGGGCTTCATTGGCAGAGCTTTTTATTAACTTTTGTTAACAAAACATAAAGAAGAGCATTTGGAATATCTAAAATGCTACTGTTAATGCTTTCCTTCCTCTATGCTATATCTTAAACCTTTTCCTAAGCATAGAGTTTTAAAAGTTTAAAAATAATTTTATATAATTAATTTATTTAGTTAGATAAGATATATATATATATATATATTAAATTTTAAATTACATGTTTAATTAGAATTTATCATTAGTTAAAATAATATACCAATAAATTATAATTAACAAATATAAATTATAATGTAGATAAAATATATAATAAATTTAATTAATATTTGATAAATTATAATTTAGATAAAATATATTTATTAAACTATTATATTTATTATTCTTATTTAAAAATTATGGTTTATTAAAAAAAATTATAACAATCTTTTTCTTAAATTATAATTTTATTAGCATATTTTTATAATTAAATCTTTATAAATGTAAAAATATAAATATATTATTAATTATATAATTAAAATTATATTTATTAGAACTCTATTTATTAAAAATATTTAAGAAAAAATTAAAATTTTCACCTTTTTATATATTTAAAATTTTAATTAAAATAATATGTTAATAAATATAATTTAGATATTAAAAATTATAATATAAATTATGGTATAAATATGTATATATGTATAATGTATTATCACACATATAAATAAATATATTAAATATTTTATGTAATTTTATATATAATTACTCACAGATCTAGCAATAACTTAATATATTAAGTACAGCATAAAATTTTAACTACATACTGTTTATATCTATGACCATTTCTGGTATTTTAACTACATACTGTTTATATCTTTGACCATTTCTGGTATTTAAAGCTACTGGTCTACTATAAACTATGCCAGTCAAGACCTAAGCATCATGTATATTTTATAGAAGGATATGGGTCGTCCTTATGCAATTTTGATTTTAACATTTGTGTTATTTTTTGGTAATTTGAAATGGAAGCAGGTGGAAGCATCTAACCTCGTGGTCTCATTTAATATATAGTATAAACATTATTTACCAAAAAAAAAGATCTCCCTGTAATTATAACTCAATTAAAATGACTTCTTTTGTTATATACTTGATAATTTAAAATAGTCGATCGGATAAGCCTTCATCCACTTGATAGTAAAGTATATATAAATTATACACATATAAAATCTTGAAAGTAGAAAGTACTTTCATCATGAATACATTTTCCGTTTTTTAAGAGTTTCTCACATCTTGCAAAAGAATGCTCATCTTCTAAGATCTGTCTGCAAACGGTTACTATGTTTTAAGTGCTATATGTATTTTTTTTGCTAACTTGGTGAAAAATTGTCTAAGGAAACAAAGATATCTCTAAATATATCCACTACGGACTAGTCCCCCTTGTTTTTAACTTACGAATTGACAAGAAGTAACATACACTATGAAGTAGGAAGCTGCGAATGGCACTAAAAATATTACATTATCGTATGATATGGATTTGGAAATATATTATCTGTATTGCTTCCAAGAGATCGAGGAAAAGATTACAGCATGTGCTAGTGCTTCGATACCAGTATAACAAACACATGCTTTTCTCTATTTCTTATTGCTAATGTCTCCCCAGAAAGCTGTCATATGTATTCTCACATATTTTGTTTGCATCGTTTTTTTATTTTTTAAACATATTTTGTTAGCATCTCTATGTACATTGACCATCTAGTACTTTTAATAGTTAATAATAAATTAAAACACACATGGTAATTCTCATAAACACAGAATATCAAGAGCACCATAAATTCAATATTTTTCATCGTCTATACTCAAATTCAAACTTTACTCTTTTCATCCTCAAAAAGTCCTATATATCTAGCTCCGGTTCCGACAAAAAATATTCCGATTAATTTTTCCCCGAAAATAATCAATTTCAAAAATATTGAAGAATATGACATTTTCATGTGTGTCACTTAACCTATTTATCCCTTTATGGGCTTATATTAGATTTGCAAATTCCACTAACTCTCGACTCATAGCTATCTTCCCGGGCCGATTCAAGAAGAAAGTGTGAAATATATCAACAGTTAAAACAAATGAAATTAGTTCATTAAATTTCAAATAGGAAATAACGATCCATCAAGAATTGTATTTTTAGGCCACCAATTTGTTGCGACTGGTCTAAAACGAGAACAAGAAGTGTTATATCGAATAAGAGAAGAAGTAAAACTAAGCTTTGATAATTCAAGATCAATCTCCACCAAATTATTCTCCATCTGATACCCTCCGATCACAATCTCTTCTCCTCCTCTCACAAACGCTAAACACATCACTCCTTTCTTCACAACTACCATCGAATTCCAACCGTAGATTCTCCATCTCCCTTCGTCATTCCCAATCGTCAGATCAATAACCGGAACATCTTCCATTTTAAAGCTCTTCTTCAACCTATAACATACTTCGAAAGGAGACACCTTTGTCTTTGCTTCGACCATCTTCTTCGATAAAGCCATGGCTTTGAACTCTTTAACAAATGGCTCATAAATCGAATGATATAGAACCGTGAACGGAACCACAGTGCTGAGCTTAGACAGTATCGGATTCTTCAAAGGAACCGCCTTTTCGTTGATTTCGATTGATTTGACTTCGAAGAAATATTCATCGGAGGAGGCTTGGTTGGTGATCAACGAGACGGTGGTGAAGAGCTGAGAAGCGTCGTATCTATACGGCGGGAGGAAGTACGGACCTCCGCCGATGAAAAGGTCTCCGAAACCTGATTCCTCTGTTTTAGAAGGAAGACAGAGAGCGAATTTTGGCGGGAAGAGGTTAATGGCGGACGAGAGTTGCGACGGGAGAGAAAGTGCGTTTCTTGACAGACTAAGCAATCCCTGAGCTTCCCCCGGAAAGCCATCGTTGGTTTTTTGTCCGACGCAGGCGAATATCACCGGCGGAGATTTGAAACGAGATCCGAAGCTTAAGCCGTCGGGTACAGAATAAGAAAAGATTCGATCTTCACTCAAGGATCCACCACGTAACGTGTTATCCACGGGATTGTACGGATTTAATCCACAAGGATGATCGGAGCATCCCGGTTCTACTTTTTCTCCGGCGCCGGAGCAGACATACCAATCTGTAAAAAGAATTCGATTTTTTTGAAGTTTTACCCAGCTTACTCTGTTTTTGTAACTAAAAGATTGTTGAAGAGCTGACCTGGTTTGGGTAAATTGTGAGGATTTGTGAACTTTGAGAGTTTGCATTTGGGAGAATCGAAATCAATGGAAGAATAAGA